>PVHX01027181.1:0-10604 GCA_004024805.1 Geosciurus inauris | reverse complement strand
ACATCCCAGCCCTTTTTATTTTTTTACTTTGAGACAGGGTCTCAATAATTTGCTTAGGGGAGGGGCAGGAGGGGAGAGGACTTGCAGGCAGAAAGATGGTGGAATGAGATGAACATCAATGCCGGTACATGTATGACTACATATATGGTATGATTCTACATCATGTACAACCAGAGAAATAAAGGTTGTGCTCCACTTGTTCATGAATCAAAATGCATTCTGCTGTTAAGTATACCTGATTAGAATAAATAAACTAAAAAAAAATAATTTGCTTAGGGCCTTACTAAGTTCATGAGGCTGGCTTGAAACTTGATCCTCCTACCTCAACCTCCCAAATTGCTGGGATTATAAGTGCGGGCAACCATACTCAGCTAGTTTGTATTTCAAACCTTCCTTGGTATTTTAAACCTTCTTTGGCGTTTCAACTGAGCCTCCTTATACAGTGCACTCAGCAAATATTAGCTTTGATTACTGTGTTTCATGTTCCAGTTGACTGGCTACTTCTAGACTTCCTTCTGCCCCAGGTCCAGCTCATCTCAAAGTCCTGTCAGCTCCACCTCCAAAATGTTCTCTGTCACTCGTTTTTATGCCTCTCCTGTCACCATCCAAGTAGCTGCTATCTTTTCTCTGGACTACTGTAATGATCTTCCTTATCTTTTCTTCAAGTGGTTCATTACAGAGTAACCAGGATAATCTTTCTACAAGGCGACTTGATCATGGCATTCCCTTATTTCAACTTGTTGATCATAAGAAACTATCTGTGTTATCTAAAATGGCCTACTTCTCTGTGCTGACATTTTTTTTCAGTCAGTTGTTTGTGAGCTCCTGGTGAGCTTTTCCTTCAGTTTCCCAGACTGCAAACCTTTCCCATTCCAAAAGATCCCTCCCTTTTCCTTGCAACTCATCCTCTAGTTACAACTTCATTAGAAATGTCTGAATCCTGTTTATACTCATCACATTACCTTCAAGGTATTCATCACAGAATTTAATCATTTCCATGATTATTTAATTCCAGCTCTTCTATTCAACTATAACTCCAGCAAGGCAACAGCAACATCTGATTTCACTCATTACATCTCCAGAGCCCAGCACAGCCTGGCTCAGAAGATAAGAAATATTGTTGAAGGAATATTGTTTTCTTTAGCACAATATGGTGCTGGGAAATAGGAAACCAGTAGGTCACCTCTCCGCTCCTTTCCCTAGCATCCCTGGTCTTGTGTATCATTTTAATATTGGTCAGTAAACCCCAATACAGAAGGTCTTTCTGGGGCTGGGGTTATGGCTCAGTGGTACAGTGCTCGCCTAGCATATGTGAGGCACTGGGTTATATCCTCAGCACCACATAATAAAGAACACGGGTGCGGGGGCTCAAGACTGTAATCCCAGCACTTTGGGAGGCTGAGACAGGAGAATCGCGAGTTCAAAGCCAGTCTCAGCAATGGTGAGGCGCTAAGCAACTCATTGAGACCCTGTCTCTACATAAAACACAAAATAGGGCTGAGGATGCGGCCCAGTGGTCAAGTGCCGCTGAATTCAATCTCTAGTACCAAAAAGTAAATAAAAATAAAGCTGGGCATGGTGGCGTAAACCTGTAATCACAGCACTTAGGGAGGCTGAGACAGGAGAATCTCGAGTTCAAAGCCAGCCTCAGAGCCAGGCGCGGTGGCTCAAGCCTGTAATCCCAGCACTTAGGGAGGCTGAGACAGGAGAATCGCGAGTTCAAAGCCAGCCTCAGCAATGGCGAGGTGCTAAGCAACTCAGTGAGACCCTGTCTCTACATAAAACACAAAACAGGGCTGGGGATGTGGCTCAGTGGTTGAGTGCCCCTGAGTTCAATCTCCAATACCAAAAAAAATAAATAAATATATTCTGTCCACCTACTACTAAAAAAATAAATATTAAAAAAAAGGAAGGTCTTGGGCTGGGACTGTAGCTCAGTGGTAGAGCGCTTGCCTAGCATGCGTGAGGCACTGGGTTCGATCCTCAGCACCACATATAAATAATAAATGAAGCCGGGCGCGGTGGCGCAAGCCTGTAATCCCAGCACTTAGGGAGGCTGAGACAGGAGAATCGTGAGTTCAAAGCCAGCCTCAGCAATGGCGAGGCACTAAGCAACTCAGCGAGACCCTGTCTCTACATAAAACACAAAATAGGGCTGGGGATGTTGCTCAGTGGTCGAGTACCCCTGAGTTCAATCTCCAGTACCAAAATAATAATAATAATAATAATAATAATAATAATAATAAATGAATAAAGATCCATCAACAACTCAAAAAATATTTTTAAAAAAAAGGTCTTTCTGTTGCAAAAATATGAATTCTGCCAGATGTTGGTGGCACATGCCTATAATCCTAGCAGCTCAGGAATCTGAGGCGAGAGGATCACAAGTTCAAAGCCAGCCTCAGCACTTTATCAAGGCCCTGTCTCAAAATAAAAAAGGATGGGGATGTAGCTCAGTGGTTAAGTATCCCTGGGTTCAATCCCACTACCAAAAAAGAGAAGAAAGCAAACAATGAACCAGGGCAGGGTTCTTGTGAGTTCTCTCCATGCATAATGATTTAGGGTCTGTCCCCATCCTAATGTCAAGGTGAATTTAAAATAAAATGCACATCATGAGTCTGGGGACAAGTCCTTTTAGGAGGCAGGTAACCAAAAACAAACAACAACAACAACAAAAAGGTATATGGTGGCACATGCCTGTAATCCCAGCAACTCAGTGGTAAAGCATCCCTGGGTTCAACCCCCCAGTAAACTACCCTCCTAAAAAAAGTGTAACGAGGAGTTTATCTAAATTCTTTGCCCATTTCTTTTCTTCCACTAGAATCAAAGTGCTTTCTCTACTTTCACTTTTTCTTTTGATTAAAAATTGCCCCAGTTTCTCAGTTCCCTAGTTAGTTATGCCTGTGGGATAAGATTAACTAGCTAGTTCCTTGTTCCTTAGCACAGGCTCTGCCATATGATGAAGGGAAGTCTTTTTGTTGTTGTCATGGTGACTGACATTTACGTAAGCGAGAACTGAGAGAAAACATTTTTTGTTTGGGATGACTTGTGGTTTAGTTTCATCTTAATGGAAAGATAAACCATCAAATTGATGGGCTAGCAGCTAAAATTTGGAATGACAAGATAGACTACCTTTTGATGAAATCAATTTTAATAGGTATCACATGCATACACACAAAATACTAAAAGTACAAAAAGAATGAATATGATTTTGTTTTTTCAGTAATGAGGATTGGACCTGAGGGTACTCTACCATCGAGATACATCCCAGTCCTTTTTTTTTTTTTTTTAACTCAGGGGCACTCAACCACTGAGCCACATTCCCAGCCCTCTTTTTTTTTTTTTTATATATTTATTTTTTTTAGTTGTAGGCGGACACAATATCTTTATTTTATTTTTACGTGGTGCTGAGGATCGAACCCAGTGCCTCTCGCGTGCTAGGCGAGCACGCTCCCACTGCGCCACAACCCCAGCCGTCATTGTTGTGTTTCTGACATCCAGCCCATGTGATACATATCAGATAGAGTATTTTGTGATTGCCGGGGGTTGAGAGGTTGCAGGTTTACAAATAGACCTCACAAATGCTAGTCAAGTGCTCTACCAGTAATTTATATCAGCTGTGTATTTTTTCTTATTTATTTGGTACCAGAGATTGAACCTAGGGGCACTTAACCACAAGCCACATCGCCAGCCCCTTTTTTTAAAAAAAAATATTTTTTAGATGTTGATGGACCTTTATTTTATTCATTTATTCATAGGTGGTGCTGAGAATCGAACCCAGTGAGTGCCTCACACATGCTAGGCAAGTGTTCTACCACTGAGCCACAACTCCAGCCCCCAGCACTTTTTAATATTTTATTTAGAGATAGGGTCTCCTTATCAAGTTGCTGAGGCTGGCTTTGAACTCATGGTCCTTCTGCCTCAGCCTCCCCAGCTGCTGGGATTAGAGGCATGCACCACCATGCCTCCACCCCTGGCTAAACTCTACCTCTTTATTAGGGAGGGTTGTACTGGGGAGTGAACTCAGGGGCACTTGACCACTGAGCCACATCCCCAGCCCTATTTTGTGTTTTACTTAGAGACACGGTCTCATTGAGTTGCTTAGCACCTTGCTGTTGCTGAGGCTGGCTTTAAACTCATGATTCTCCTGCCTCAGCCTCCAGAGCTGCTGGGATTACAGGCATGCACCAGTGCACCCAGCTAAACTCTACCTCTTGATGGGAGACACTAAAATCATATTGAAGCCAGGTGCGGTGGCGCAAGCCTGTAATTCCAGCACTTAGGGAGGCTGAGACAGGAGAATCGCGAGTTCAAAGCCAGCCTCAGCAACGGCGAGGCACTAAGCAACTCAGTGAGACCCTGTCTCTACATAAAACACAAAATAGGGCTGGGGATGTGGCTCAGTGGTCAAATGCCCCTGAGTTCAATCTCCAGTACCAAAATAAATAAATAAATAAAATCATTGAAAATGGGTGTAGATACAAGAAGAGTGAAAGATCGAGGCCATTTTAACAATCTTTTTTTTTAAATATTTTTTTTTAGTTGTTGATGGACCTTTATTTTATTCATTTATTTATATGTGGTGCTGAGAATCGAACCCAGGGCCTCACACATGCTAGGCAAGTGCTCTACCACTGAGCTACAATCCCAGCCCCATTTTAACAATCTTCATAGATACCCCATAATAAGCAAAGAAACTGACTAAAATGTGTGTAGCACAGATTACTAAAAAGTGTTTTCATTGGGTGAATTAATACACAAATAAGTATTTTATACTTAAAAATTTTGCATGTGGTAGTATCATTTTTAGTCTCTTTCAAAGTAAATGTTTTGAACCGGGTCATGGGGACTGTTTGAGAGAGAAGACACATGTCACTGTGAATGAAGACTTTTTTTTTCTGGTATAACAACTAAAACATTTAAAAAAGAAAAGAAAAGGAAAAGGAAGAATGATCTTGGGTGTAATGATGTTATTATGTTATTGTTTGCTATATTAACAAAATCTGCTAGTGATATTGTGGTAGATAGAAAAATGGTCTCCCAAAGATGTCCACATTCTAATTCCTAGAATCTTTTTTTTTTTACAATATCTTTATTTTTATGTGGTGCTGAGGATCGAACCCAGTGCCCCATGCATGCGAGGCAAGCGCTTTTGAGCCACAATCCCAGCCCCAAATTCCTAGAATCTTTGTATATGTTTTCTTATAGGGCAGAGGGGTTTGGCAGATGAGATTAAATTAACAACCTTAAACCAGGCACAGTGGCTCACACCTGTAAATCCAATAATCCAGCAGGCTGAGGCAGGAGGATCTCAAGTTTGAGGCCAGCTGTGATAACTTAGTGAGGCCCTAAGCAACTCAGCAAAATCCTGTCCCAAAATAAAAAGTATAAAAAGGCTGGGAATGTAGCTTAGTGTTAACGCACCCCTGGGGAAATCCCCAGTACCAAAATCAGTCAATTGGTAAAAAATAAAAATTAAAATTAAAATTAAGGACCTTAAGTAATTTAGGGACATGACAGGGGAAGATCATTCTGGTTTATCCTGATGTGCCCAATGTAAGTATAAATGTCTTTTTTTTTCTTTCATTTGTGGCACTGTGGATTGAACACAGGCCTCATACACGCCAAAGAAGCATTCTACCACCAAGTTACATCCCCAGCCCTTTTTAATTTCTTTTTTTTTTTTTTTTTTTTTGGTACTGGGGATTGAACTCGGGTACTCAACCACTGAGCCACATCTCCAGCCCTATTTTGTGTTTTATTTAGAGATAGTCTCACTGAGTTGCTTAGTGCCTCGCCATTGCTGAGGCTGGCTTTGAACTCACGATCCTTCTGTCTCAGTCTCCCTAAGTGCTGGGATTACAGGCGTGCACCACTGTGCCCAGCTTCTTTTTAAATTTTTTATTTTGATACACGGTCTAAGTTGCCAAGGTTTGCCTCAAACTTGAGATCTCCTTGCCTCAGCCTCCCAAATAGCTGGGATATCACAAATGTAAGAGTAACAGGAAGCCGGGTGCAATGGCTCAAGCCTGTAATCCCAGCATTTAGGGAGGCTGAGACAGGAGAATCCCGAGTTCAAAGCCAGCCTCAGCAACAGCGAGGTGCTTAGCAACTCAGTGAGACCCTGTCTCTACATAAAACACAAAATAGGGCTGGGGATGTGGCTCAGTGGTTGAGTGCCCCTGAGTGCAATCCCCGGTTCCAAAAAAAAAGTAACAGGAGGTGTCTGAAAAAGATCAGACAATGGAACCAAAGATGGGAGAAGGCACTTTGAAGATAGTGCAGGGGGTCAGGAGCTAAGGAATACAGGTAGCTTCTAGAATTATAAGAGGCAAGGAAATGGATTCTCTTCCAGAGCCTTCAGAAGGAACACAGCCCCACTGACATCTTAATTTTAGGACATTTCATCCCCCAGAACTATGATACATGTGTGTTGTTTTCAGTCACAGAGTTTGTGGTGATTTGTGACAACAGCAATAGAAAAATATTGCAAGTATCTTAATGAGTCTTCTTGTTCAATTGAATCATTTTCAGCACACATTCCCAAGAGTAGGATTACTGAATCTAGCTTTTACTACATTTCAATATGTTGCTTTCCAAAGAGTGTTCCATCATTCACTTTTTTGTTTGTTTGTTTTTTGGTGCCGGGGATTGAATCCAGATGTGCTTAATTACTGAGCAACATCTGAAGCCTTTATGTATATTTTTTTATTTTGAGACAGGTTCTCGCTAAGCTGCACAGGGCCTTACTTCATTGCTGAGGCTGGCTTCAAACATGCGATTCTCCTCCCTCATCCTCCCATGACGCTAGGATTACAGCATGAGCCACTATTGCCAACCCATCATTTAACTTTTTAAAAGATGATGTAAAGCCAGGTGTGGTGGCTCAAGCCTGTAATCCCAGCACTTAGGGAGGCTGAGACAGGAGAATCGCGAGTTCAAAGCCAGCCTCAGCAACAGCAAGGCACTAAGCAACTCAGTGAGACCCTGCCTCTACATAAAACACAAAATAGGGCTGGGGGTGTGACTCAGTGGTCGATCGAGTACCCCTGAGTTCAATCCCCAGTACCAAAATAAATAAATAAATAAATAAAAGACGATGTAGAGCCGACATGGTGGCACACACCTGCAATCCCAGCACTTGGGGACGCTGAGACAGGAAAATCGCAAGTTCAAAGCCAGCCTCGGCAATGGCGAGGTGCTAAGCAACTCAGTGAGACCCTGTCTCTACATAAAACACAAAATAAGGCTGGGGATGTGGCTCAGTGGTCAAGTGCCCTGAGTTCAATCCCCAGTACCAAAAAATAAAGTAAAATAAAATAAAATAAAGACAATGTAGAAGGTTTAAGTCATATCTTGCACAATTATGTGAATGTACTTAATACGTTCAGCTGTACACTTAAGAATAGTTAACACGGGACTAGGATTGTGGCTTAGTGATAGAGCGTTTGCCTTGCATGCATGAGGCACTGAGTTCGATCCTCAGCACCACATAAAAATAAATAAAATAAAGATATTGTGTCCATCTACAACAACAACAACAAAAAATTAAAAAAAAAAGAAAAAGAATAGTTAACACCGGGCTGTGTTTGTGGCTTAGTGGTAGAGTGTTTGCCTAGCATGTGTGAGGCACTGGGTTTGATCCCCGGCACCACATAAAAATAAACAAATAAAATAAAGGTATTAAATAAAGGTATTGTGTCCCTCTACAACTAAATATTTTAAAAAATAGTTTAAATGGAGCCAGGCGTGGTGGCGCATGTCTATAATCTCAGTGGCTCCAGAGGCTGAGGCACGATGGCAAGTTTAAAGCCAGCTTCAGCAGTGTAGTAAGACTCTGTCTCTAAATTAAATATAAAAAAGGGCTTGGGGGGCTGGGATTGTAGCTCAGTGGTAGAGCACTTGCCTCATATGCGTGAGTCACTGGGTTCGATCCTCAGCACCACATTAAAATAAATAAATAAAATAAAGATATTGCAACCATCTACAACTAAAAAAAATTTTAAAAGGGGGGGTGTTGGTGGCTAGGGATGTGGCTGTGTGGTAGAGCCTTTGCCTAGCATGTGTGAAGCACTGGGTTTGATCCTAAGCACCACATTAAAATAAAAAGGATTAAAAAAGTTATAAAAAATTAAGAAAAACAAAAAAAGGGCTAGGGATATGGCTTAGTGGTTAAGCATCCCTGAGTTCAATCCCTGGTACGAAAAAAAATTTTTTTAATTTGTGGTGAACTACACATAACAAAAGTCACCATGTTAACTACTATTATTTTTGTTTGTTTTTTGTTTTGGTAGCGAGGATTGAACTCAGGGGTACTCGACCACTGAGCCACATCCCCACCCTATTTTGTGCTTTATGTAGAGACAGGGTCTCACTGAGTTGCTTAGCACCTTGCCTTTGCTGAGACTGGCTTTGAACTTGCGATTCTCCTGTCTCAGCCTCCCTAAGTGCTGGGATTACAGGACTCCTACACCTTTTAAAAATGTATTTTGAGACAAGGTCTTGCTAAATTGCCCAGGCTAGTTTTGAACTTGGAATCTGCCTTCATCAGGTACCTGGGAGGGTCCTCATTACAAGTGTATACCACCTAGCTCAGCTCAGAAGCCATCTTTTTTTTTTTTTTTTTTTGGTACTAATACTTGAACCCAAGGACTCTTGACCACTGAGCTACATCCCCAGCCCTTTTTATTTTTTATTTTGAGACAGAATCTCACTAACTTACTTCGGGGCCTTATCAAATTGCTGAGGCTGGTCTCCAAATTGTAATTTTCCTGCCTCCTGATCTGCTGGGATTATAGGTGTGTACCACTGCACCTGGCTAGAAACCATCATTCTTTCTTTTGGTACTGGGAATTGAACTCAGGGGCACTCGACCACTGAGCCACATCCCCCTATTTTGTGTTTTATGTAGAGACAGGGTCTCACTGAGTTGCTTAGCGCCTCGCTGTTGCTGAGGCTGGCTTTGAACTCGCGATTCTCCTGTCTCAGCCTCCCTAAGTGCTGGGATTACAAGCGTGAGCCACCGCGCCTGCGCCCCGCTGAAACCATCATTCTTAATGGTGAGGTATTAGAGACAGTCACATTAAGAAAAGTGGTGGGCTGGGCTGGGTGGCAAATGCCTATAACCCCAGTATCTCATGAGGCTGAGGCAGGAAGATCTCAAGTTTAAGATCAGCCTCAACGGGACTGGGGTTGTGGCGCAGTGGCAGCGTGCTCGCCTAGCACGTGTGAGGCACTGGGTTCGATCCTCAGCACCACATAAAAATAAAGATATTCTGTCCACCTACAACCAAAAAATAAATATTAAAAAAAAAAAAAAAAAAGATCAGCCTCAACAATTTAGCAGGACCCTATCTAAAAAATAGAAAGGGGCTGGGGATATAGCTCAGTTGGTAGAGTCCTTGCCTCACATGCACAAGGCCCTGGGTTCAATCCCCAGCACCACAAAAATAGAAAAGAAAAAAAAATAAAAAAAGTAGAAAGGTCTGGGGATGTGGCTCAGTAGTTAAGCATTCCTGGGTTCCATCTCTGGTAACAAAAAAGGGTGGAGGGAAAAAGAAAGGAAAGGAAAGGAAAAAATTATATAAGCAATATTTGAAAAGAAATATGAAAAATGTATTTGTGAATGGGAATATTTCCAATTTTTATCTAATTAATCTGGAAATTCAGGGCAATCTAATCAAAATCAAAATGAATTTGGGCGATAAATATTTATTTTTTAGTTGTGACAGAATATATTTTATTTTTATGTGGTGCTGAGGATCGAACCCAGTGCCTTATGCGCGCTAGGCGAGCACGCTACCACTGCGCCATAATCCCAGCCCCAAGTTGATTCTAATGTTCATCTGGAAGAATAAAAGTACAGTATGAGTAAATTTTTTTTTCTAGTACCAGGGATTGAACCCAGGGTACTTTGCTATTGAGCTACATAAGTAGTCATTTTTCATTTTGAGACATAAGAAAATCTAGTAGAGTGAAGATGCCATTTTTTTTAATATGTATTTTTTAGTTGTAAGTGGACAAAATATCTTTATTTTTATGTGGTGCTGAGAATCGAACCCAGTGCCTCATACATGCTAGGCGACCACGCTACCACTGCGCCATAACCCCAGCCCAAAGATGCCATTTTAAATCAGTTGAGTTATAATTTTTTTTAGGTGGCAGGCACTGGGGATTAAACCCAGGGTTAAAGCTACGTCCCCAGCCCTTTTTTTTTTTGGTACTGAAGATTGAACTCAGGGGCACTTGACCACTGAGCCACATCCCCAGCCCTATTTTGTGTTTTATGTAGAGACAGGGTCTCACTGAGTTGCTTAGTTCCTCGCCGTTGCTGAAGCTGGCTTTGAAATCACGATTCTCCTGTCTTAGCCTCCCTAAATTCTGGGATTACAGGCTTGTGCCACTGTGCCTGGCTCCCCAGCCCTTTTTTAATGTTTTCTTTTGAGACAAGCTCTCACTAAATTGCTTAGGGCCTTGCTAAATTGCTGTGACTGGCTTTGAACTTTCAATTCTCCTGCTTCAGCCTCCTGAGTTGCTGGGATTATAGGCATGAGCCATCGCTCCTGGATGGGTTATGATGGATTTTTTTTTTTTTTTTTTTTTTG
>PVHX01027180.1:0-19776 GCA_004024805.1 Geosciurus inauris | reverse complement strand
GGGATGGACTTAAACTAAAAAGCTTCTTCTCAGCAAGAGAAACTATCAATGAGGTGAACAGAGAGCCTACATTCTGGGAGCAAATTTTTGCCACACGCACATCAGATAGAGCACTGATCTCCAGGATATATAAAGAACTCAAAAAACTTAACACCAAAAAAACAAACAACCCAATCAATAAATGGGCTAAGGAGCTGAACAGAAACCTCTCAGAAGAAGATATACAACCAATAAACATGTATATAAGGAAATGTTCAACGTCTCTAGCCATTAGAGAGATGCAAACCAAAACAACTCTCAGATTTTATCTCACCCAGTCAGAATGGCAGCTATCCAAAATACCATCGACAATCAGTGCTGGCAAGGATGTGGTGAAAAAGGTACACTCAAACATTGCTGGTGGGATTGCAAACTGGTGCAACCAATCTGGAAAGCAGTATGGAGATTTCTTGAAAAACTTGGAATGGAACTACCATTTGATCCAGCTATCCCACTCCTTGGCCTATACCCTAAAGACTTAAAAACAGCATATTACAGTAAAGCAGTCACTTCGATGTTTATAGCAGCACAATTCACAATTGCAAAACTGTGGAAGCAACCCAGATGCCCTTCAATAGATGAATGGATAAAGAAAATGTGGCACATATACACAGTGGAATATTATTCAGCAATAAAAGAGAATAAAATTATGGCATTTGCAGGTAAATGGATGGAATTGGAGAACATTATGCTAAGTGAAGTAAGCCAATCCCAAAAAACCAAATGCCGAATGTACTCTCTGATTAGTGGATGAGGATACATAAGGGGGGTGGGAATGGGGAACATAGGAGAAATGGAGGAACTCTGGATGCGGCAGGGGGGAAGTGGGCGGAGGGAAAGGGGAATGGGTGTAGTAAAGATGGTTGATTGAGATGGTCATCACTACCCTTGGTGCATGTATGAAGACACAAATGGTATGACTCTATCTGGTTTGCAACCAAAGAAATGGAAAAATTGAGCTCTATATATGTACTATGACTTGAAATGCATTTAAATAAATTAATTAAAAAAGAACGTATTCACCAGAGTGAATCCCACCATCATGCATATCCTTAAGAATGGGGATCTAATTAGAGTGAAATATATTCCATGCTGTTACAATTATGTCAAGATGAATTCTACTGTCATGTATGACTAAAAAGAACTAATAAAAAAGAAAAAAAATGTATTATGACTACTACATGCCAAAGTATTGCAATTGTTATAATAGCTACATCTTACACTGCTCTTTTATATCTACACTTTTCTTATATTAACTCATTTTATTCTTACAAAATGCTAACAAAGAAGGAACTATTGGTTTATATTCATATATTAAAGTATTGAATCATTATGTGAATTCCACAAAGTGAGTTTTACCCTTATTTTACAGGTAAACTCAAAGATAAATGATTGATAGAATTTTAGCAGTTTTCCCAAGAGTAGATGCAGCAGTGGTTGTCGTGAAGTTGGCCTCATCCTATAGCACATTCTCTTTGCTCTCCATTAAGCTTCGTCCATATCCCCGTGAAAGTGATATCTAGCATGAATTGCAAAGATGAGCCATAAGAGGGCTTTCAAGGCCACATGGCATCTAATTCTCTCTAAATTTTATATTCATCCTGACTTTTTCTCTAGCTGTGTTTCTTTCAGTCCCTTCTTTTCACCAAGTTTCCTCCTACCATCAGGTGTTTGCTGTCTATACTGCTTGGAAAGCACTTCCCTTTTTATCTAAGTAGCTCCTGCTTGTTTTTTTTTTTTTTTTTTTGACGCCAGAGATTGAACTCAGGGACACTCGACCACTGAGCCACATCCCCAGCCCTATTTTGTGTTTTATGTAGAGACAGGATCTCACTGAGTTGCTTAGTGCCTCGCGTTGCTGAAGCTGGCTTTGAACTCACAGTTCTCCTGTCTTAGCCTCCCAAAGTGCTGGGATTACAGGCGTGCACCATTGTGCCTGGACCTGCTTATTCTTTACCCCAGTTGTATTGCAGTTTCCTCAGGGAAGGCTTCTCTGACTTTTAGCCTCGTCGGGATCAGATACATCTTTCGGAATGCTCCTTTTGAAGTGTCCTGCAACCTTTCATTTATTACCACCTCACTGTTCCCATGTTAAATGTATTTGTGAGCTACTCAATCCAGTTGTATTTTTCCTAGGGATATCTAAGTTCAACAAAGGCAACGGTCAAGTTTGCTTCTTAACCTCTATGTACATTGCAGATGTGACACACACCTAGACTGGGATTCCTGACCTGGGTACTGTTGATATTGAGATTTGGATACATATTTGTTGCAGGTGAGTGGGGGAGAAGGAGTGTCCAGTTCACTGTAGGATTTTTCACAGCATCATGGTTTCTCCTCATTAGATGACAGTACCATCAGTCTCTACCCTTCAGTTGTGATGATCAAGAATATCTCCAGACAGTGCTAAATATTCCCCTGTAAGTTAAAATTGATCCCAGTTGAGAACATCGAGCTAGATGTATAGAAGGTATGCAAAGCCATTTGTTCAACGACTTAAGATTCAGGTCTGGAACTGTAGTAAGGAATGAATCTTACATGTGAAGATAAAGATGAGGAGGTTGGCAGGTGAACACAGAACTGTGGCTGACTATGTTATGTATTTTCAAGTCTTTCCATTCACCTGTGGTAGCCTGCTGCATTTTCTTCTCTATTATAGAGATATTTTAGTTAAATGAGTTGAGAATGGTTATCTGGAATCAGAGCATCCTACTCCCCAGTCAAGTCTAAGGAAACAGCAATTCAACCTCACCAAATCTCTCTTTTTAATAATAAAGATTAACTCCTATCTCTATGGAAATTTTATTCAGAAGTAAGTTGTCTGTGTAAGTCCTTGCTTGGGGTACTGAGTGGGGGGCAAGTGAATGGTCCTACAACTTGAGGGGGTGAGGTGGTTAGGGCAGAGGCTTTACGACTCTGAAAATATATAGGGCTCCTTTTACTTTCTTGAATAATTTCTCTCTGTGGTCTGATATGTCTATGAGCAAAGCAAGGCATTATACAGCAATAATGATATTAAATATTAGCATGCTCCTTTCTGACTTCAAGTAAGTGCCTGGAGAATTTATTGTGGAACAGGAAATTGCATGGCATGACTGAAAAAGCCACTCATCAGAGCAAAATACCAGACCACAGAAAAACAGAAAGTGATGAGGCTTCGGGATGGCTTGATCTGGTTCTTCATCCTGGTTCAGACAGTGTCACCTGCACCTCCATGGCTATGCTATTTGAGCCATTGCCTCCAATCTCACAAATACCCCCACTCCCTGTCATCATTTCCCAGAGGCAAATACACTTGGAGAAATAGATGAAGAACCAGATACTCATTAACCAAGAATTAATTTCTCATTTCCCACATTTTATAAAGAAACTATTAGGAAATACTGTAGTGATGGACCAAATGCTTCATGGAATGAATAATTTGTTGCTGAAGTAATTCTACATTTTCCCCTTGATTTGAAGGGACTGGATCTAATTAATCCCAAAGGGAATTTGGGTGGGAGAAGTTGAACCTACTGGCGTACTTTTCTTTAAGAAAGCTGGTATTTTGAAAGATCAAACTTAAAAACAAAAAAATTGAATAAATTGAGAAATGCGAGGAGGGTTAATAATTTTTAATGTGGACGGCCTCCTTGTGGAGTTTCTGCCAATACCATCATCTCAGGAATTTTCATGTCCTAGTTTAGACAAGCACAAAACAAAAACAAAGGTGTCACCGAGAGGCTTTGCAGAGGATCCCTGTGGTTGTGACCTAAGAAGTGGAAACCTAAGGATTGTTAACAATGTTCCAGAAAGATCAGTAAAAATGCAGATTGGTATCTTTGGTATCTTAATGTGGGTCAATGTCAAAAAAGATGTGCTTTGCAAATGTTTGATGTAGAAAGTTTGATTTACATAGTCACTGGATGTTTCCCAAATGGGGGTTTCTGACCTGTTCAGAGGTTCCCATTGGGTGGTATTGAGTATGGGACCCTGAGATCCATAATTTCCCCAAACACTGCCAATGATTATGATGTAGGAAGTCAGCTGACAGTCCTTCCAGATGTATGCTTTATTATAGGAACTCAGGTGGGCATTAGAACTTATGTTAGTTCATCCTACTATATTTTACTAGGCACTTTGCAAAGCTTTTCCATAGCCCCTGATCCAGTCTCTGTTCTAGGAATTCAAAGCCCAAGGCAGATGATATGGTGAGTACTTTGTAGGACAAGCCTGGATGTGTCCATCCATGTGTTCCATGCCTATATAGCACTAAGGCAAACTGATGCACAGTCTCAGGTAAATTAATAAAAATAGTTCTATTATTACAAATGAAACCTATAGTGTACCTGCGTAAATTATGTTTATTAAATTAGTTTCCCATAAGATTTTCTGTTGATATTTTTGGGTCATCTCCATAGCTCAAACTCTAAGCTATTTCTCTCTATGTACATGTGGAAAGCAGTTTGTGCCCTGGTCTGAGTGACTCCATGCTGTATAGCCCCTGAGTGAGTCTATTTTATAAATGCCATGAACTACTCTGTCCTCAGTACAGATGATAGCCAACCAACATCTGTGGTTTCTTTTGGCACAAAGTCTGTCCTATTTTTGAAATTCTGTCCTGGTGTATTCTCTGTTAGGCTGAGAATTGACTGTGGAGTATTGTGATTTGCTTGTAGGTCTTTGGGTGTAATTATCTAAGATTAGGTGATTAGTCTGCTGCAGACAGAGTAGTACACAATGAGACAGAGGTAGTGTTTAGGGCAGGTTTATTATAAGGTGAGGGAAAGGCAAGAGAAAGTAAGGTACACCTGGAGAGAGGGGTGGGCAGATTGACTAGGGACCAAAATGCCCCAGATAATTAGATTTTTTTTTTTAATTCAGGGGATGGGAAATTGCAGTGGGGTGAGACTTTGTTCACTCCTCTTTGGTTGTAATGCTTTGTGTCACTGCTGACCATTTGGGGAAAGCATAGGCCCATGCTGTTGAAAACTTAGAGCAGGCACCTGTATACATGGGTCACTTTGCTCTCTCTGACCTACTGCCCTGGCAGAAGGTCATACAATGGTCAACTGATCCTCAGAGCAGCTTGTGGGCACGTGCATGACCTCTGGAACATGACATTGCCCATATACCTAGGGAGACTGCGCTGTGTCTCCTTCTGGAAGGTGCAGGAAGGTTGCAAAGTCTGGGTCAGTTCCCAGTTGGGGGCCCTTTTATGGTTGCTCCTTTCTCCCAACCTTTCCTTCCATTCTTGTTCATCTCTAACTAATTGTTACTATCTTGTTATGTTTTTGGTTTTTTTTTTGTCTATAGTCATAATCTATTATTGTTTTTCCTCCCCTAAGGATCATTAAAGTCTTCTGAGGCCCTAGGATAGGGGTCCCCTGGTCCTGGGAGTCATCTATTATGCTGTCATTCTGTTATCTGCAGATTTATGTCTTCTAAGACCTTCCCGGGCTGCCTGTGTACCCTTAGGTCTGTCCTAATTGACTTGAGAGTGCTTTCTAACAATATTGCAGGTAACTCTTCTCTTCATGCTCTATGTCTAGTGGGTTTACATTAATTAGATTCTTTAAACCTAATTTGATACCCTCTGGGACTGTTATTGATAATCTTCTTCTGATCTCCTTCTCTGTAGGGTGTCACGGATCCCCAGAGTCCAGCACTGTTTTAGGGCATTTCATCTGTATTTTGTTTCTTATCTTTCTCCCCAGAGCTAACAATTTTTTCCTGGTTAATTTTCTTGCCCACTCAAATACTTTCTTGGCGTGGTGTAACTCCACAGTTCACCTTACATGGAATAATCCTAGCCAGGTGAGCTGAGGTTTGCTTCCCTTATCCCTGCTGATTTGTATATTTTTTTGCCAACCATTTCCTCATGGGATGAGACCCCACAGAGTGTAGGCGGTTTTCCTTCCAAGCTCTCCCATCTTTGGCCCTTGATCTGCATGGATCAAAGTTGTGCCTTCATTGGATTTTACTCTAAATAGTTTGCACATGATGCAAACCAGCCTTTGGGTTGGCAGAATGAGCTTTAGTATCTGTTCATGAGTTCCTGGGGTAGGAGCTGAATTTTATCTATATCAACAAATGGTATAACATGTTTGAAAAAAAGTCATATATTTTCTATTACTTTGCCAGTGGTCTGTTTACTCGCTGACTCCTTCTTTGATGACTGGAATCCTGCTGACTTCTCCAGTTGTGAGCAAGCTATGCCATCAACATTAACATAGAGCAGGCACATTTTTGTCTTTCCACAATGTCAGAATTTATTGAGTAACAATAAATTCACAAGCTACAGCACATTCATCAGCTTTAATTAACTGACTACCAGTGGTTCATTTGATAGTCATGTGCAGGGCCATTCCAATTTTAATTACTAGTATCTCTAACTCTCAAGTCACATGTCATAATTTACCCCATAATATAGAGGTCACAGATGGCTAAGAAAGAATTAAGGTGGTCACAGGATTTCAAGAAGCCCTGCCAAGAGCAAAGGCAGAGAGCAGATGCAAAAGCAAAAGGGTCACTGCAGGTGGCCAGAGAAGATTACTGAGCCAGCTGAAGGACTTGTTCATGGCACAGGGTGATTCAGGGTGCTGAACTTGTTCAAGGTCAAGGTCATGACAAACTGCTGCTTTATAAAATGGAATAATGCAGGATTAGGCACAATTGTTCTCCACACTGTAGATCTATAGACCATATACATCTGTATGCTAACTTTAATACATAGACAATCTGTTTCTATCTCTATATATGGAGGGTTTTTTTGTGTATGTGTGTGTGCACACATGGATATGCATATGATTGAAGAGATGATCTGTTAAATAATTTTATTGAGAAAAGGGTCTAATTAGGAAGCATTGTATTCACATCCTAGTGAAAGCTCTACCCACTTTGCTGAAGAGTTATTTTGTACCTATTAAAAACACAACAAAATATGACATACTAGAGAATCTGATATAAGCCACCAGTTCTTTGTTATTAAGTGCATTGATTCAGATACCCTGAGAAGCAGATGCCAGGTCAGGATAAGACATGTAAGATATATTGGGGTAAAAACCTATCAGAAAGAAGGGGAGAAGTCAGAGAAGACAGGATGAGCTATTGGACTGTGATCAGGATCTGCTCTGATGGGAGAGAGGGCTGGACAGGCAGAGTCTGAGAGCACAGCATGGTTCTAAGAGAGTTTCAGCAGGGCTGATGGAGCTTCCTTGGCTAGAGTCTCCAGTCACAGGAGTCCTGCATCTTGCAGGAAGGGGTTTGCCTTCTTATTTCTCACATACCCGTTGATGGAGAGGAGCCCTTGGGAACAGCGCCTCTGGCCAGGGTGGATTCAGCTCAGTATCCATCAGTTATGTTTCTCGAAGCCTAGGATCAGATCTGAGTGGTAGATTCTTATTAATATCTCATTAAAAAACTGGTACTAAGAAAGAATATTACTGTTCTGGTTTACTGGGTGCTCTTGCCCTTTCCTTGTGAAAGTTCTTTGCTCTGTACCCAATGTTGTTCTATGGGGAAACCGTAACTTCCCGTTTTTAGAAAGTTCTTACTATGGACTTTGACCTGAATTTACAGAAATGACATTTCAAGTTCTCATCACATATCCCTAAGTAGAAGACTTTATTTCACTAATCCCTGAAATAAGTTGACATTTTCTTATCCTTATGAATCTGGGAAAGGTATTGGTGTTGGTGATGATGATTATGATATCTGTGTTTACTGTCCACATTTACTTCTATATTGTGCAAAAAAGAACTATAAAGGGAGAGTGATAATCTGATTAGACAAACACAACCACCCCGACACCCCCTGCATATGACTTCTTAACTCTATGTCAGGTAATGGTAGGAGCCAGGTAATATTCCTCTTGAACAGCTTCATGCTAAGTATTGAGTGGAGACAGTAATGGTTTAACTGGAGGAAAAATTGTGGAAGTCATGTGTCTTGGAAAATCACACATTCTCTTCCAGTGATGGGAGGCCATATTTTGGTAGGCTAATGGATCATAAAGAATTAAATCTGGAGACAAGGAGATGCTTTACAGGTAACTGAAGCAATTCAAATGTGAGCCAATGGTGGACTGGACTAGGGTAGTGGAGATGCAGGCTGTGAGAATTCTCTTGTACTAGCAAGACATAATTAATTGTATGTCTAACCAGTTCCTTATTCAAGACTTCAGTAAGACTACATTTAGAGATCAGAGCTTAACTTCCTCTTTCAGAGATCAGGGAACAGCAAGAGTTTGGTAGGCGTTAGAGCTCCCTTGGATGACTTGTAATAAAGGCAAAGGTTCTATTGTCAGTGAAGAATTAATGACTAGGGATGGAAATGGAAGCAAAAGGCAATTATGCATAGCCTATCCGGTATAGATGATTGAGAGAAAATGCATTAGGGTAATCAGGGCAGATGTAGGGATCCTGGTGGGCAGGCAGCTGACATCAGGAAGGCTTTCAGCAAGCAAGAGGATGGCTGCCATAGTGCTCGTGCTGAGACAAGATCTTAAATCCAGGAGGACTAAGGAGCAGGTATCAAGGACTCGGTGGGGTATCATCAAGAAAGACTGCCTTAGAACCGGTGCAAAAGGGACCCTACTCATAGGTGAAGGATCTTATAAAGCCAAGATAACATGCTGCCTTCATATCTGCAAAGATCCTACCTCTCACTTCAGCACTACAACCCAGGGTTTTAGGACCCTGAGCTCACATGACCGGGATGAGTCTCTTCCCCACGTTAGTGTACATGTGCTAGGTGTTTGTAGAGGTGTTTTATACAGGCAGCATACTTGTGGATTGAGAGCATATACACAGTGACTGAATTTGAATCTCAAACTTGTGGATTGAGAGCATATACACAGTGACTGAATTTCTATGTTTGCCACATGTGTGGGAGAAGGTGGTGGCGATACTGCAGCTACAAAAATGTCATATATGGAAATGGGGTAGCTCTGGATATAGAGAAAGGAACAATTGGAGGAGAGTACTTGATAGACATTTAACTTTCTTCTGTTACTATCAAAAGAATCTCCTTCCTGTGGTCTTCTAGAATTTAAAGAGCATATATATTCACTCCATGTATCTTGCAGATTTTATAGGTTTTTGACCACATCCATGCTTAGATATTATCTTTTCATATGAAAACTTGATAATTAAAAATAGCTTCATTATATTTCTCTTTTCCTTAGAACAGTAAATGTTTATTATGGAACGGACTTTGCTATGTTCACTTTGAGATGTGATAGTTACCGTAGGTGATAATTACACAATCTTTGAGTTCACTTATTTGGAGTTTGACTCATTACTGATTGATTGATTGATGAAACAAATAGGCATGTAATAAGACATGTTTATGTCTAATCTAAGTTTTAGGGATACGAAAATGAGAAAGACAGGATTACTATCTTCATGAAACTGGCTTTGAAGCTAATGCAACAGACAATGAACATGTCAAATAAGTAAATGAGATATTACCAGATAGGACAGGAGAGTTTCCATGAATAAAATACAATGAATTAACAGGCTAGAGAACGACTAAAGGAGAGTAATTGGGGAGGATCATCAAAAAAATATTTTTTAAAAAGAGATGACATTTGACCTGGGAGGTGAGAACCCAATCATAAAATTTCCCATGTGGGATAAGAGCAGTTCAGAGGGAAAAGGTGATAGAACTAGCAAAAAACTTGAAGCTGGAACAAACAAGTGTCTCATATGCAACAAAATATTAAAATTTAAGCATTTACAATCAGGAGGAATCTTGGAATTCCTGCTGTCAGAGATTTTCATGAAGAAACTGACACCTGAGAAGTTACTTGATTTATGTGAAAGTTCCTACCAAGTTAGTGCAGAAATAGTGGCAGCTCAGCTCTGATCTCATCCAATACTGCCCCCTCCTGGGAAGCAATGGAACTGAACAAGTCTTCAGATCCTCTGAGAGAGTGGAGAATAAATGCCTATCTTTTTAGGATACTGTCACACTGATTTCAAAAACTAATGAGACCAAGGGTGTCATCTTTTGCTAAATGTGACAACTAATTACTAAAACCTGTGTAGTTAGTGTAAAACTTCTTAACTAATGAGATTTTTTTTGAAACAGCCTCTATTTCTAATATTCATAGGGCAACTGTATTTTGAAAACTTTCTAGTGAAGCTAAATATTGTTCAAAGACTTATGTCATGATTTTCTATGATCAAAACAAAATGCCATTGAGATTTAAGAGGCTACCAGATCCTTTCTGATTTTGTCATGATTTTGTCATGATTTTGTCACTTTGTCATGTCACTGGAACTGTGGTCCCAAGTCAGGCTCATAACCATATGGAACTATTATTAGTTGTCAAAGCTAATGTGAGCATACAGGAAGAAGTTCTAAACCAAGTTTGCTTCAATGTACAAGCAGTCTATGCACATTAAGTGGATAGGAACCGGATACTGGAGACTTGAATGTTCATGAGATAGCCACATGCATTTATATTCACTGAAAAGCAAAACAAGGGAAAACAACAAGAATAAAACACTATACTAACACACACACAGCAGCAGCAGCAGCAGATTCAGTTCATAAACAGACATCTTTCGAATCTTATAAGAAAATCCAAAAGGCCTAGTGTTTACCTCTAGAATAAGATTTTATCTATATTTAGATTGTGGGTAAGTATGAAGAATTCAATAGTTTGTAACTTCATAAATCATTCAAATGAAAAATCAGTTGCATTGAGAAGACTTCCATTGTTAGAAGTTCAGTATATTCTGTTTCCCTATTTCATTGCTCTGCTAATGCATCTTTGTGATATACAGAAATAGACAAGATCATCACTCAGATTAAAGCAATGTGCAAAGAGAATGGACAAGTATTCAGTCCCCAAGGAAAGCCCTGTACTAAGATACTGCCCATGAAAATGAATAGAATTTGGCAGAATGAGGCTGCTAGGAATTCTTTAACTAGAATGCATTGTCAGTAAATTCTGTCTTAGTATGATAACACCACACCTGCTAATTTATAATGCATATATTAATTTACAGGATATATTAATCCACTATGTACATTAACCCTTTACATGCAATAATTTTGCTATATCAAAATTTGTCTGGAGTGCCAAAATGTTGTTTCATTCATTCCTGTATCATCAGTAACCAGAGGAGTATCAGGAATACAGCAGGTGCTTAATAATGTTGGTCAAGTGATTTAGTTGCTGGGATAATGACAACATTTACTAATTTAACCAGAAGTTTGGCTAGTAAACTTCTCAGAAAGTACTAGGCTTCTGCTTTTCCCTTCCACCAGGAGAAGACATTCCTGTGAGAAGCGGCCTTGAGGATCCTTTCATCGTGCTGTTCTAGATATAGATGAATGGATTGTGCATGGGGCTGCCTGGAGGTGATGTCAGTGTGGTGCTGGGTCCTGCTCAGGGAAGAAGTGACCCTTGAGCAGGCACATGAATACACAGTACCACACTGGCTTTCCATGGTGAGGTGGAAGGAGCAGGTGGAGCTCAACTTTAGTGCAGCATCAACTGTGAAGACAGAGGAGAAAAGAATGAGGAAGAAAATAGCCGTGGTCACTGTTCTTACTGCCACCATTGGCAGCTTGTGCAGCTGACTTTTGCACGGACCAAGTACGTGAGCAATGGCACATCATGGGTGAAGCAGTAGGTGACTTGGGCTCGATGACACGGGGCCACCAACTGTGTAGATGGGAAAAAACAAAACAAAACAGTGACCGCATAGGCTGCCACCAAGCAGGTGCAGAACTTCTAAGTCATAATGAGGAGGTAGTATATGCAGCCAATGACCTCATCTTAATTAGAAGCCATGATAACAGAAATAAAACAAAATAGCACCCATGCAATACTTCCAAGTCCCATTCTGTGTGCCATGTGTTCAGTACATTTCAAGAAGGAGACAGCTTTCCACTCCTGATAAACATTACTTGGGATGCCACCACTTCAATGAAGCAGACCTCTTTCATGGAGAAGTTGCTCCAAAGTAATGCATGGGTGTGTGCAAGTCACCATCTGGATGGCCGTAAGAAAGACAGTGTTGATGACTCAGCCAGGATCGTGGTATTGGCCAGTGTGATTTCTAGGAAGATCTGAATATGTGGCACTGGGATGATCAGATGGGCTAGGCACAAATTCCCTCAGTAGCAGTTGGCTTTCCGTAGGCAACATTGCTCTCTTCTTGCCCCTTCTACACTGAGAAAAGATGGAGAAGGTCGGATCAGGATGAGAATGGGTGCCACCAAGCCAGGGACTGAGACTGAAATAGATGAAAGGATCCGAGTCTTTTTTCCTTCCCAGAACCAACTCTGTCCACACCCATGTACATTTTTTGGGTCTTATTGTATTTTACTTTATTGTGGTAAGGACACTATAACATGAGATTTAACCTCATAAAATTTTAAGTGGACAATACAATATCATTAGTAATACAGTTTTGCTAAATATAATAACTATAATGATGTTTCATTATATTGGTTCATGCTGCAGTATTCTATTTTTAAGGCTGAATAATATTCCATTACATGTATATATCACATTTTCTTTATCCATTCATCTACTGATAGACATATGGGTCATATCCATATCTTGGCCACTCTAAGTAGTGTTGCAACGAAATAAAGACTGGAAGGGGAAAGGATAGGTAGTTAAAATTGTATTGATTTCTTCCAACTATTCTGTAAGTTGTGATACAGTAGAGAATGCATTATTATTTGACATGCAGTATTAAGAGAAGTTGATTCTAGTTGATTCTAAACACAATATTAATTTCTTATGTGATTATAAGTTAAATATATATTCTCTAAATAATTATACAAAAAACTAAATAAGAAAGCTATAGTTAAAAATGAAAAAGACAAAAAATTAGTTATGGTGATACACTGAAAGTTATAAGAATCAGACAATGCATATTAGTCAAGACAAAAAATGTTGATAAACATATGGCCTTGTTAAAATATAAAAGTATTAGATTGATTTAAGAAATAAAAATGTTTCTATAGGGCAAAAATATATTCCATAGAAAAGCTTTCGTTGCTTTTATTCAAAATATTTTTGGAAGCTCTAAAAGATACAATGGTTACAGGTACCAGAAATGATGCCTGGCATGATTGGCTCCATGAAAACCCCAAAGCAACTAATTGAGAAATTGTTAGAACTTGATTTTCCCCAAGAAAATCCTAAAGCAACTAACAGAGAAATTGTTAATCCTAATATGGAAATTACTTAAACTGACCAATAATTAAGCAATTTCTTTTTAGTAACCTTGTTCTTTTTTCACGCTATAATCTGTTGGGGACCATAGCACACTCAGCTCTAGGGAAGTGGACTTCACTCCAGACACCTGGGAACTTCAAAATCCCCCACCTGAAGCTTTTGCTTCTCAAGTCAACTGTGTTCGTTTCAATGTCAAATAAGGCAGGCGCATGCAATACTATAAAAGTTAATAAAATAGCATATGAAATGTTGCGTGCAATATTGAACTAGGTGAACTATGAATATGACTGAGGATTCTTTCAATGGAGATCAATTAGAATGTTTTAGAATCATTTGATAAAAGTGGGTTGCAATCAAATAATTGACTGATGACTTAAGTCGTGAAGAGCTACAGTGTATGTTTGAAGGAAAAGCTTTAAAATCTTGGCTGATATAACATGCCACTTGTTTCCCAAGTGTCTTTACATTTATATTTCAAATTAAATGCCCAGATACTTCAAATTATAGACAAGGATTGGTGTGATTCATGTAAAAAGACTGTGGTTAGTACTCATCATCTTGTCAAAATTCTAACTCCCCAATTGTGTGGGATCTGATTTTTACATAAAATCCCCCAGTTTTTGTTCATATCAAACATTATCAGCTATTAACTTCTATTCCCCATAGAAAGACAAATAGAATCCATTGACAAATATAATATGGAATATGTAAATCAAATTTAAGGCAATCACTAGAGCATTTTTTTTCCTGAATGTAATAGTTTAGGGGTAAGTTCCTCTAAAATAATGCATGAATTTGGCACAAATGTAATAAATTCCCCAAAGGATTTGTGATGGGGTTAGGGGAGAGGTGTCTTTGGGCATGCTTGTACATATGTTCTTCATAATGTGATTATGCAGTTTATTTGGAAGAACAATCAAGTGAGACTAAGCAAATGTTCAAAAAGATAAGGGTAAGATATTCACTAAAAAAATATACCATAGAGCTGGGCGCGGTGGCTCAAGCCTGTAATCCCAGCACTTAGGGAGGCTGAGACAGGAGAATCGCCAGTTCAAAGCCAGCCTCAGCAACGGCGAGGCACTAAGCAACTCAGTGAGACCCTGTCTCTACATAAAACACAAAATAGGGCTGGGGATGTGGCTCAGTGGTCGAGTGCCCCTGAGTTCATTCCCAGTACCAAAAAAAAAAAAAAAAAATATATATATATATATATATATATATACCATAAGTTATAATGTCATAAATGTATTAAAATTATTTTAGAAATCAAAATAAAGAACAGAGAGTGCAATAAAGTCTAAGCAGATTTATGAATATGTAAGTTTAGTACATAATAAAGTTAAAGTTGTATACCAGAGGGCTTAAGAGCATGCTTTCTGCCTCAGACTACTTGGGTTCAAGGTAATCTTGGGTGCTTTACATGAAATCTCTACACCTCTACACATGTATCTAACTCATAGAGTTTCTTTGACAATATGGCAAAAATAAAGGAAAGACAATTAAAATAGTGTCCAGCACCTATAAACATCTACTAAATGTTAACTATTACTTTTTTTTGAATCACCACAGTATTGGGATAATGAACAGCCTTCATTTTAGACTCATTTTCCTAAATTGTTACGTTCTGAAATTTATTTTAAATGGAAAAAAATTTTAATTCTCAAAATGTGAAATCTTTTTTTTTTTTTTTTTTTTTGGTACTAGGGATTGAACTCAGGGGTACTCGACCACTGAGCCACATCCCCAGCCCTATTTTTTGTGTTTTATGTAGAGACAGGGTCTCTACAGTTGCTTGCTTAGTGCCTCGCCGTTGCTGAGGCTGGCTTTGAACTGGCGATTCTCCTGTCTCAGCCTCCCTAAGTGCTGGGATTACAGGCTTGAGCCACCGCGCCCGGCTTCAAAATGTGAAATCATAAAGGAATTAGAAGGCTATATAGGTAAGGGCAAAATGAAGACCTCAGCTCAAAAAGCTTGGTTGTTAGGCATGTAGGTTCTTGGATTTTGTCTTTTAAAATCTGTATCAAAGTTTTGCAACTTAGTAAAGATGGCAAAGACCTACACAAAAAATATAGATGAATTGGAAACTTTTGTTGGACTCAGTCTCTGGATCTATAGTTGGAGGAGAGGAAGCCCATCTTTAATGAAGAGTGATCTGAGAAGGTTCAGAAACTCCCCTGCCTCACATGGTGCACCATAGGGCACTGACCACTGGGAAATTATGGAGTTAATTATTCCTAGGAGAAAAGGTAGAGGTTTTAAGATCCTTCCACCTGCATTTGAATTCTGGCTCAGTCACAGGCCTAATCTCTAGCCTTGGGAATTTTACTTACTCAGTAAGTAAACCTACATACTTCAGTTCTCCCAGCTAAGAACTTGCAGAGTTAGTATGATGTTAGTAAAAATACATGTAAAGAGCCATGTGTTGTAATTGGTTTTTAATAGGAGCTCATCTCTTCCCACTCATTACTCTCCATAGCCCTTTGAGAATCCTCTCTCCTGAAACCATAGAACCTCCCTTAGCCTGGACAATTTTCCTTTTAGTATCTTAGCTAATGTGTATAGATTTCAATGATGGATCGCCTCTCTAGCAAGTGTGCCTGAATCTTTTTCTCTCTGCATTTTCTGAATAAGGCATTCCTCTTATGAACTATTCTAGAGTCATGAATCATCTGTTACAAGACTTTTATTCCTGCATCTGGCTATGTGTTATCCATCCATCCATCCATCCAATCAAATGAATGAGCTAGGAAGCTAACTAGCATTTGTTGTACATCTCCATATGCTAAAATCAATTTTACCTCTCTAGAAAATATGAGAAAATATAAAATGGTCCTTGATTTCAACCATGTAAAACTTGACATTCCATAGAATTTAGGAAAAAAACTTCTAAGTGAAAGATTGTCAAAATTACTTTAGAATTTCTAAACTATCTTTTAAAAATATGGAATATGGTCTTTCTCCTGAGATGGATATGTACATACATACATACATATGCACATATATACACACATGAATAGATTCAGACACAGAGGCATAGACAGATAGATATGTATATACATAGTCAAGAATATTTGAGAAACACTGAATGCTCTATATTTTTGTGACCTAAAATGTATATTAACATCAAAAGGCTCTGAAAATCCTGGTGAAGAAGTATGTATAAATTTACTGTGTTTTTAAAAAGATTCTTTCTCTGAGCCACATCCCCATTCCTTTTCATATTTTACTTTGAGATAGGGCCTTGCTAAGTTGCTGAGGCTGACTTTGAACTTGCAATACTCCTGTCTCAGCCTAAAATTGTAGACATTTTAAATCATAGAATATCATGGTTCTAATTTTCATTTCCCTGATGACTGATCATCATAAAAGTCGAGAACTTTTTAATGGAAATATTGGTCATTTGAATATCTTCCTTCTTTACCTCCTGCATATAAATATGTGCCATGGTCATGAGTGAGAAGATTCAATATTGTTAAGACTTTAATTCTTTCTCAATTCATCTGTAGAGTGAAGGCTATCTCAATCAAACCATATGGTGTTATTTGTTGGTTTGTATCTCTAGAGATTTGCTATTTGATTCTGATATGTATATGGAAATGCAAAATGCCTATACTGGCCCAACAGACTTGAAGAGAGCAATATTGGAGAGCTTATTCCATTTAATTTAACATTTACCAGGAAGCTACCAAAATCAAGATGGTGAGGTACTGGGTTAAAGACAGATAGATCAGTAGAAGACAACAAAGAGATAGATAACAGAGTTAACAGTTAGGCAGCCATTTAATTCATGGCAAAGAACCAAATCGTGCAATAAGGAAAGATGAGTGATCACATATGGTGTGTATTAACCTTATTCTGTTGCCAGTAATACAATAGACTGGGTGGGTTACAAAGAAAAGGGTTTATTTAGCTCCAGATATGTAGGTTCAAGAGTTCCTGTCTGACAGTGGTCTTGCTGGCAAAGTTCTGAGATCCTGCAGTGTATGCCATGCAAGAGACAGGGTGTGTGTCTGGTTTCTCTCCCTCTTATAAAGCCACCAGGATCCAGTCAAGGGGCTACATCCTATGACCTCATCTAATTTCAGTCACTTCCAAAGGTGCCCCTCTAAACACTAATCAAACTGCTTCCAACTTCATAATAGTCTCACAATGGAACTAAACTTCAGTACAAACTCAGTAGGAAAACTGTATTCAAACCTTAGCAGTGTGGGAAGAGCTAAGTATCCACAGTAAAGAAATTGGACCTTGAATCTGCTTTTCACCATACACAAAAATCTGAACTGGATCATAGACTAAAAAGTAAGAGCTAAAACTCCCCTTTCTAGAATAAAACAGTAACTTTCCATTGAAAGAATAAATCACCGTGTATTTTTGTCAGAAAGTGAGATACATTTTACAAATGTTTCATAGTAGTGGTATGTTAGGATCTTAAGTGTCTGTCCCTCAAAGATCCATGTAGTAAAGGTTTAGTCTCCACCATGATGCTTTTGAGAGGTGGTGTTACTTTAAGAAGTGAGGTCTAACTTGAGGACCTTGGGGTCTCTTTCTCTTTAACTTCTAGGCCATGTGGTGAGCACTTTCCCTCCCACATGCACTTCCAGCCATGATATGTTGCTTTACCACAGAACAAAAGCAGTAGGGCCAACCAATTATGGACTGAAAACCCCTTCAAAACTGTGAGCCAAAGCAAAACCTCTTCTCTCTATAAGTTAATGTTTGTTATAGTGGTGGGAAGCTGAGAAAGCGAGTAGAAAACAAATGATAAAAAGATTAGAGTCGATGGTATTTTTGCACAGATGTAATCACTTCTATCCCAAGTTCAATTTCTTGGCCATAAACATTCATGAAGTACTAAAAACCATAGAGTGTTATTTGCACACGTAGACTAGCTAAGGAAGCAAGAAAACCATAAAACCAAGCAACATTTGCCTATAAAACATGAACAAATAACTTCAAAACAAAAAGAATACCAAATTTAAAAACTGATAGAAGTAGAAATTTAATAGTTGGTTATAAACATTGGTTCTTTATGGATTTTCATGATGTCAGTACTAAAAATCATTGTACATAATTATTGATACATAAGCTAGTGACTGCATTAGAGATAATTGGAAATGAGTCAGTCTGTGGCTAAAAAGTCAACACCATATTTTTATGTGTTCAGAAATCATCTAAAAATATGGAAGACACATTTAAAAAGTAAACTATTCCAGCAAAGTATTTTTCCTTCAATTTGATGCATATTCAGATGCTGAATATTAGGACATTAGTTTAGTGTACATACAATTTAAACATAGTGGTAGTATGAGGAACATATTTTTCTTTCATTGGCATTTCCCAAAATATAACTGGTACAAAACGATGCAAATATCAAGTATATTCTAAAAGATCAGCTACAAAAATAGGAAAATATTTGGTGTAATTACCAAAAAGTTGTCATTATGTTGATCAATGTACTACTTATACCTTTCAAGAAGGAAGGTCAGTACAGGTCAACAGTGTGCTTCACAGAACAACTTGAAAACTGGATAAAGTATAATCCTTTACATTTGAGATCATTCTATCACATGGCAACATGGAAACTGGTCACAAATAGTCATTGTGGTCACTTTTGTATGCTGACTTGAATCTCATGTGTTAGAACTATTCAGAAAAATGAAGAATAAGAAATAATTATAATTAAAACCATTCTCAGACACTACAAGTCCAACAAATGTTTCACACGACTTGCAAATAATTTATAATTAATAGGCTAATCTCAGGGAGAACTTTGCTTTTCCAACAGCTTTCCTGAATGCACTGATGACCTCTTTGTTCCTCAAACTGTAGACCAGGGGGTTCAGCATAGGGATGATCATCGTGTAGAACACAGATGCCATTTTATCAGTGTCCATGGAATGACTGGGATTTGGCTGTAAGTACATGAAGGCGATGCTTCCATAGAAGATGGAAACGGCTGTGAGGTGGGATGCACAGATGGAGAAGGCCTTCTTCTGTCCCTCAGATGAATGCATCCTCAGGATAGCGACCAGAATGAACAGGTAAGAGCTCAAGATGAGCAAGAGAGTGAAAAAAATATTGAAAGCTGCCAGCACAAAGAGCACTATCTCATTTGTGTAGATATTAGAGCAAGAAAGAGCCAGAAGTGGGGGAATGTCACAGAAAAAGTGATTGATCACATTGGAACGACAGAAGGAGAGATGGAATGTGAAGGAAACATGGACAGCAGCCTGCACAAGTCCACAGGTATAGGAGCAGGTGACCATTAGGACACACGCGGTCCTTGTCATGGTGGTGGTGTAGTGCAGGGGCTTACACACAGCTGCATGGCGATCCAAGGCCATGGAGGCCAGGAGGAAACTCTCAACAGTGACAAAGCCTGCAAAGAAGAACATCTGGGCTGCACATGCATTGTAGGATATGATCTTATCTCCTGTAAGAAACTCTGCCGTTACCTTGGGAGTGACAGCTGAAGAATAAACACAGTCCACCAGAGACAGGTTAGTGAGGAAGAAGTACATGGGAGTGTGGAGACGGGAGTCCAG
>PVHX01027179.1:0-19741 GCA_004024805.1 Geosciurus inauris | reverse complement strand
AGTTCGTCTGAAATCTTCAAAAAAATGTTCCTGTTAATCCTCAAATGGTGCTTGTTACAGTTTAACATTTCTGTTAAATGCGTGCGTTGAATTACTTGTTATCCAAGCGTAGCAGCTGCTCCTTACCATTTATCGTTAAGGACTTTAACTGGCCGTCTTCTTCAACTTCCACTCTTTCTTGACCATTCTCGACAATTCTGTAGGATAGAATTCATTTAGAACTGTTTTATATATGAACAAACACATGCTTAAATGATTGAATATAATACATATAAGCAATTCTTTTTTTTTTTTTTTGGTACTGGAGATTGAACTCAGGGGCACTGGGCCACTGAGCCACATCCCCAACCCTATTTTGTGTTTTATGTAGAGACAGGGTCTCACTGAGTTGCTTAGCACCTCGCCACTGCTGAGGCTGGCTTTGAACTCGCGATTCTCCTGTCTCAGCCTAAGTGCTGGGATTATAGGCTTGTGCCTTGTGCCCGGCTTTTTTTTTTTTTTTTTAAGATGGACACAAGATCTTTATTTATTTTTTTTATGTAGCTCTGAGGATCGAACCCAGTGCCTCGAATGTGCAAGGCAAGCGCTCCGCCACTGAGCCACAACCCAAGCCCATATCAACAATTCTTAAGGGCATTACTGCAATGGACACATGAAAATAAGTGGTTTCTAAGCTGAAAAACACAAAACTAACCTATCAATACACCTTTCTTAAAACAGATTCTGATGGGCACAGTGAGTGGCACATGCCTACAGTGCAAGCAGGACACCAAGTCTAAGCCTTAGCAACTTAGTGAGACTGCATCTCAAAAATAAAAAATAAAAAGGGCTAGGGATGTGGCTCAGTAATAAAGTGTCACTGGGTTCATCCCTAATACAAAAAAGTATTTATTCTGACAATAAATAATCAGCCCAAAATACTGCAAGGCTGATTTCTGAATATATGCAGATAGTAGAAGTCAGGAGCATTGTCCACATCTGTAATCCCAGTGACTCAAAGATAAGGCAGGAGAATCAAGTTCAAAGCCAGTCCCTGGCAACTCAGCAAGGTTCTGTCTCAAAAAGGGTTGAGGGGGGCTGGGATTATGGCGCAGTGGTAGCGCACTCGCCTCGCACGCCTAAGGCACTGGGTTCGATCCTCAGCACCACATAAAAATAAAATAAAGATATTCTGTCACCTACAACTAAAAAAAAATAAACATTAAAAAAAGGGGGGGCTGAGGATGTGGCTCAGTGGTTAAGCACCCCTGGGTTCAAGTCCTGATATCAACAAAAAAAATGAAGGTGATCCCTTCCAGTTCATAAGCATGGCAACCAGGTGTTCACACTGCTGCGTAAGGCATGCCTCCCAGCTAAACCTGGTTAAAAGATTGGCATACCACCTATCTGAGAGGGAGCAACTAGTCAAGGAAGAACTGTGGGTGTGGCTCAGTGGCAGAAGGCTTACACCGCATGCCCAAGGGCCCAGGTTTAAACCTCAGCCCTGGAGGGGGGATGAAGCTCTGCACATGAGGTTAAGAGCCCAGGTTCCATTCCCCAAACTGCAAGCCAAACAGAACAGCCAAGAGCAGTGGTGGGTATGCACACCTACAATCCCAACAATACGGGAGGCTGAGGCAGGAGGAGCAGAAGTTTTAGACCAACCTATGACCTGGACTCAAAATAAAATAAAAAAAAGTCAAATACATAATTCAGTGGTAGAGCCCCCTGTGTTGAATCCCCAGTACTACAAAAAATAAATCAAAAAGTAGAGGTGTTACTAGTAATGGGCTTTTGTTTTCTTTTTGTTTTTTTTTTTTCCTTTTCTTGGGGGGGGGGGGGGTGTACCGGTGATTGCATTCGACAACTGGGCCACATCCCCAGCCCTACTTTTGTATTTTATTTAGAGACAAGGTCTCACCATTGCTGAGGCTGACTTTGAACTCGTGATCCTCCTGTCTCAGCCTCCTCAGCTTCTGGGATTACAGGTATGCAGCACCATGCCTGGCTGATTTTTTTTAAGATGTTGATGAACCTTTATTTTATTCATTTATTTATATGTGGTTCTGAGAACCGAACCCAGTGCCTCACACATGCTAGGCAAGCACTCTACCACTGAGCCACAACCTCAGCTCAGCCCACTACTAATGGTTTTTTCTTTTTCATTTTATCATTCAATGTTGGGGAAATTTATTACACATTATTACATATTAAATATAAAGCTTACTTCTATTAAGTTAACATTAAAAAAAGGTTTTACCAGCCAGACACGGTGGCACACGCCTGAAATCCCAGCACTTTGGGAGGCTGAGACAGGACGGAGAGTTCAAAGCCAGCCTCAACAATGGTGAGGCGCTAAGCAACTCAGACCCTGTCTGTACATAAAACACAAAATAGGGCTGCGGAGGTAGTTCAGTGGTCAAGTACCCACCTCCCAAAAAAAGTTCTATCTAAGAAATTTTTCATACACTTTATCCTTCAGCTGACGGATCTGCAATGTCCACATCACCACTGAGACAGTAAGCTTACTTAATACAAAAATACATAATGCCACTCTACCTTTTTGTAGTGATTTTTCTGCCATTTACTATTTTGGTAGAAGTTGATATAGATTTGAAGTTACCCATCCCACTGCCGCCAAATGATGTCGAAGAGAATGAAGTAAGGCCACCGTGACCTAGTGACCCAAATGAAGTAAATCCTACAGGGAAACAGAAAAGAAAGATAACTGGAGGCCACTAATATGACAGGCATTCATTCAAAAATTACCAATTTCAAATTTAGCGGAAGACCATGTGATGTCAAAAACCACAGAAAAGCAGCTCTTGCCAGAACTGCTGTAGCACAAGGAGCACTGGGAGGACTAGCAGTGCCCACAGCCAGGAGGGCGGCTCAGCTCCTTCCCTGCAGGGATCTGTCCCCACTCCCACATGGCTGAGACCTCACTGACACTCTAGCATGGCGAAGGGCCTCCCCACTGTGTCTACCTGGCACCCCATATGGTAAGCTCCATCTTTGTACCCAGAAATGAGGGAGTCAGCCTGGGGCCACAACAATACCTTGTGAGGCTCCTAAAGGCAGGCAGCTTCACAGAAGCCCCCAACGCTGGATAGGCACTTCTCAGACATGTGCCGTTCCCCTCATGTTCACCACGTTCCTTGTGCCTGTGCGCTCACCGGCCCTGCCTGGCACTCCTACAGGACACCTACTGAGAACTCTGCTGGAGGAGCAAAGCAAACCATGTGCAGGAGCCCACCAAGGCAGCTGTGTGGGGTAGCACAGGTATCATGAGTGGGGATGAACTCAGCTGTGCAGAACTGCCGGCTCTTGCCACCGAAGTTTAACTCAAAGTCATACAGCTCTGTGAGAAGCGCCAACCTCTCCAGGCATAGCACCTGACAGTGTAGTACCTGCACATGGTTGACAGCTCTGAGCTGGGCACTTCCCCAGGTCCCATCCCCAGGCTGTGGGCCAACCCGCCAATCCCATCCAGCTGCACACTGCTGAGATACAACTGTGTCCTTTGGCTTAATTGCAAGGGAGGCTAGGGCACATGCAGGATTTAGTAAGACTGTCCATCCACACATGCTGCTCCAGACCTACCCAAAACACACATTACCCCTTTAGCTAAGAATCTCATTATATGGTATCCCTTATGAATGACTAACATTCTTGAAAGTTTAGGTCATTGAGCACTGTGGTTTATACACGTAAAATGCTGGCAACTCCAAAAAGCTCTTTTCCCAAAAGGAACAAACATAGTTCAAACTGCTCTGAATGTTCTAAGCACTAAGTTCTGCTGTAACAACAGATTAAATCTAGGGATTTAATACCTGTATCAAATGAAGAAAATCCACCTCCAAATGATGGAAATCCACTGAAAGCAGAGAAAAACGAGCCTGCACCTCGGTTTCTGCTTCCTCGAGGACCCCTTCGGTTCCCAAAAAAGTCGTCAAATGGGTCTTCTAGAAACAAATAGAGAAGTGTATTGTATGAACCTTTATTTCAGTTATTTCTTCCATGGGAGAGGAAAAATAGGTTAAAGTCTTACCTTACCACTGGATTTGGAGGAGAAATAAAACAAGTAGGATACCCAGGCTGAATCATGGGATGCTTTCTCACTAGCTTGATTCAAGTAAAGGCACATGAGCAGTCAACAGAGACCAGTGTCACGCACACGGGCATACACACGCACTCAGGCTGCCCCCCATGCACTGCCAGAGATGCCTGCTGCCGAGTGTCCTATTGGGATACTACTTCTGCTGCCACTACCAGAGGTGTGGTATCACGCACAGACAGCTGCATCCTAGAGAATCCAAGCTGCCTTCTCCAAGGAATTTAGACACACCATGAGCTACTGGAGCATTGTAAATGCAGAATCAGGCACCAAGTGGGCAACGTGGAAGTAGCCCAGAGACCCAGCCAAGATGCCCAAGAACACCTCTCACTTTCCTGTAAGATGATATCTCAAAAACAGTATTCTAAGCTGGGCGCGATGGCTCACGCTTGTAATCCCAGCACTTAGGGAGGCTGAGACAGGAGAATCTTGAGTTCAAAGCCAGCCTCAGCAATGGCGAGGCAATAAGCAACTCAGTGAGACCCTGTCTCTACATAAAACACAAAATAGGGCTGGGGATGTGGCTCAGTGGCCGAGTGCCCCTGAGTTCAATCCCCAGTATCCAAAAAAAAAAAAAAAAAAAAACCAGTATTCTAAGTTATTAGTTTAAGTCCAATCTGAACCAATGTTAACTGGCAAGTGTAACGCTGTGATATAAGCAAAATTACTGACAGACATAGATACCTCATTGTTAGCACAAATACCAAAATGCTCCAGAAAATAAAAATAAGATCTGCATTGACAAATCAAGGAATGAATAACTTAGACTAAACCTAATAAAGCATTTCTTTAAGTCGCAGATGGATACAATACCCTTATATTTTTTATGTTGTGCTGAGAATGGAACCCCCAGTGCTTTACATGTGCTAGCTAAGTGCTCCACCACTGAGCTACAACCCAGCCTCACGATGCAATCTTTAGAAGATGAGCTCTGAAAGTTTTTCTATGCTGTGCTTATCAAGGAGAGCTTCACTGAAAACATGATTTACACATACTACTTCTTAATTTGGCTGGGTTCTCTGTGATTATTAAGTACCGTATTTTTCTTCCAGAAAAATGGGAAATGTAGGAGAAATAAAAACAAGTATTCCTGAATGAATTCATGCAAAGAGAATCCATCCAGGACACAGAACAACGTAATTATTGTGGCATGTTTCCAAGCCAGAGGGCGAGAGAGGCCAAAGCAGGCAGCACATGTGCCAAGAGCACACCAACGCACGCTGCCAGCCAATGACTCCGACAGCGCACGTTGATAAGCCAGCGAAGGCCTAGGAAAGGCTACAGCAGTGGAAAGGGGAGAAGGAAGGTCCAGAGATGGAGAGCAACAGACCCTGAAGGAGCTCAGGGACAGATGGGAACAGGCAGGGGCAGAAGGATATATTGGAGCCAGGCACGCCCGTAACCCCATCCGCTGGGGAAGCTGAGGGAGGAGGATCATGAGTTCAAGGCCAGCCTCAGCAACTTAGTGAGGCCCTGAGCGACTTAGCAAGACCCTGTCTCTAAAATATTAAAAAGGGCTGGGGATATAGCTCAGTGGTTGAGCGCCCCTGGGTTAATCCCAGGTACCAAAAAAAAAAAAAAAAAAATACACTGGATCTTAAGAACTTGTTCTGGCTGGATGCGGTAGCACAGGGATGTAATCCCAGCAGCTCACAGCAGGATAAAGCAAAAGGATCACCAGTTCAAAAACAGCCTCAGCAACTTAGTGAGGCCCTATCTCAAAAAATAAAAAGGAGCCGGGCGCAGTGGCGCACACCTGTAATCCCAGCACTCTGAGAGGCTGAGACAGGAGCATCTGGAGTTCAGAGCCAGCCTCAGCGATGGCGAAGCGCTAAGCAACTCAGTGAGACCCTGTCTCTACATAAAACACAAAATAGGGCTGGGGACGTGGCTCAGTAGTTGAGTGCCCCTGAGTTCAATCCCCGGTCCCCATAAAATTAAATTAAATCAAATTAAAAATAAAAAAAAGAAAGAAAGAAGGAAGGGCTGGGATGTGGCTCGGTGCTTAATCATCTCCGATTCAGCCTCTGGTACGAAAAGGGGGCCCAAAAAAAAGAAAGAAAGAAAAGAATTATTCTGAACAAGGACTAAACCAGTCAACTCTACCTAAAGCTGAACTCAGGAAAATAGGGCTGAAAGATCAGCATGTAGGAAAGAGGCCAGGTGAAGGAGAGGCAGAACACGCACATGAACATCCACCACGGACACTCCAGGACAGGCACAGGGCTGCAGGTGGGCCTGCCAACCCTGCAGCAGGCAGTGGCTGTACGCGTGGGTGTATGGGTGTGCGTGTGTCTAAGGTCAGTTAACAAAAGGTCAAGCCCAAACCTCACTGACTGGAAACTTAGTTCCCACGTTTCACAGCAGATGCCACCACTTAAGAAGTTGGTATGAACTGTGTAAACAGACCTGACTGTCCCAGTTATGCTTGAAAGAAAAGCTAAGCCTTAACTCTGATCTAAATCCAGTAACATGGTGTCCCTTTGCCAGAGGCTCAAGACTCCACACAACTCCAGTAAGACCTGTGCATCCTGCTCGCACCACTGACTGTCAGTGCCCGCATGCCAGCCACACTCCACCGGTGTCCTCACCGACCAGATCCACAACCCAGACAGAAAAATATCTCACATACACTCACTCTCCAAATGAGAAACGAGACAGCTACTGTTAAAAAACTTGCTATGTGAGCTGTGCGTGGTGGCCCACACCTGTAATCCCAGCAGCTTTGCAGACTGAGGGAGAGGGATCCCAGTGTAAAAGCCAGCCTCCCCAAACCAAAATAAAAGACAGCTTGGGGGCCAGATGCAGAGGTGCACGACTGTGGTTCCAGCAATTCCAGCTGCTCAGGAGAGTGAGACAGGAGGACCAAGGATTGCTAAGGATAAGTTCAAAGCTAATCTCAGCAATGGTGAGGTGCTAAGCAACTCAGTGTGACCCTTTCTCTAAACAAAATACAAGCGAGGGCTGGGGATGTAGCTCAGTGGTTTGAGTGGCCCTGAGTTCAATTCCTGGTAAGAAAGGAAGAGAGGGAGGAGGGAGGGAGGGATAGATGGACGGACGGAAGGATGGAAGGACAGACAGGCTGGGGACATGGCTCAATGGTTGCATACCCCTGGGTGCAATCCTTGGTTTTAAAAAAAAAAACACCTTGCTATTTGATAGTTCTCTTGTCCTTATTTAAGAAGTGACCACCTGAAACTATCTACATTATTTGTGGTGCTGGTTTGATCCAAGACTGGCATCAGAGACATGGCCACAGGACCCATACCCTACCAGTAGGAACCCGACAGGACAGCAGGCTGTATTCCTGTGCATGTCCTTTCAGTTCCTGCTGGACACAATTCTTTTTTCAAAGCATCCTGACTTTCTGTCTGAATACTAACTTACTGTTACTTCTCCCCCAGGGGGATTAAGAGCTCTACAAAAGGTACTGTCCCCGGGGCTCGGATTGTAGCTCAGCGGTAGAGTGCTTGCCTCACATGCATGAGGCCCTGGGTTCGATCCTCAGCACCACATACAAAGCAATAAAATAAAGACAATGTGTCCATCTACAACCAAAACAAAAAAAATTAAAAAAAAAAAAAAAGGTACTGTCCCCTAAACCTGTCCCTACAAAGCCCGAGTCTAAACTATTCTTCCTTCCTGGGGCCACCTACTGTATGAAGGGTATGGCTCTCTGAACCTTTAGGTTGTCCACACTAAACATTAAAAGCTCAGGTGCACGGTGGTACATGCCTATAATCTCAACTACACAGAAGGCTGAGGCAGGAGGATCCCAATTCCAAGGCAGCCCAGGCAATTTACACAGACACTCCCAAAATGAGAGTGTGTTGGGGAGGTAGCTCAATGGAGGAGAACCCCATGTCCTATCCCCAGTAGCATGCCAAAGGGGTGGTCTAAGACCCAACAATGAGATTGGATACTACTGCCTTCCTTGGCAAGGAGGGCTGTGAAAGGATAAACAGGAAATGCTAGGGAGAGAGCTTGGCACATAGCTTGATTTCAAAAACAGTGCACGAAACCTCATTACACGTCTCAAGCTTGCCATGGGGGGTGGCCAATGAATGCCAGGTTCTCATGGCAGAGACCACAATCCTCAAAATGACCTTCCCAAGAAAGCTCAATCAGCCCCTGCATAGGAAGAAGGGAGAGAAATCAACATCCTGGGATCACTCGAGACACATGCAGAAGCAGGTGAGAACACTGCATCGCCAAGGCAAGCCATTCCCAGGGCCAGCTCGCCAGTGCACACCGAACCAGACGTGATGTGCTATGCAGCAGAACATCTCCCCAGGGAGCGCACACACCTGGGAAGGGGCAGGCAGAGAGGCTCTGGGCCACATGCAGAAGAACCAAAACCCTGACACATTTGTTTGTACTTGTACTTTAAATTGTCTTCCTGGCCTTCCTTCAAAAACTTCATTTGTGTAGGTGTGCATATGCATGAAACTTGTGAATAATCAAGGACACACCACAGCAGTGCCTTCAGCTATGGTCACAAATCCACCTGGAGGACTAAGCCATCTTAATCCTCACAAAGTCTGCTGCTAGCAGTGCAGTGGCACCCGCCTATAATCCCAGGGGCTCAAGAGGCTGAGGCAGGAGGATCATGAGTTCAAAGCCAGCCTCAGCAAAAGCCGGGCGCTAAGCAACTCATAAGAACCTGTCTGTAAATAAACTACAAAACAGGGCTTGGGATGTGGGTCAGTGGTCGAAAGTTCCTGAGTTCAATCCACCCAAAAAAAAAAAGTCTGCTGTTAGTTTCTACAGTGTACAGACTATGACAAAAACTTAAGTGACTCTGCTTAGAAAGTATGTTACAAGTCGAATTGTGGCCCTCCAAAAAAGATTCGACCAGCGACTGGCCTTACTCACAACCAAGTCTTGGCAGATAATCGAGTCACAAGAGAGTCATTAGTGTGGGCCTAGTCCAACACCACTGGTGCCATCAGAAAATGGTAATGTGGACACAGGCAGGTGCCGAGTGGGACGATGCGCTGGCACAGGAGGAAAGCACCCAAAAGCCAACATCCCTCTTGGGCCACAGGGGTTGGAACCAACCTAGAACACGCCCCCGCCCCGCTCCAGGAGTGGGCCCTACCAACACCTCCATCTCAGACTGGACCTCCAGCACTGAGAGGAAGTCTGTTAAACCACTCAGTTGGAGGTACTTTGTTACAGGGGGCCCAGGAAATGTGGTGCTTCAATGCCCCATCCTTCTTCAGCCATGTCCCCAAGGTAGCAAAGGTCACCTGACCAAGGACACTACCAACGTGACAGAAGAAACATTCTTACTCTACATGAACTTTAAAATAAACTAAACTTCCTTATAAAGCAGAGACGGGGCAGTTCCTTTTGCAATTTATTGTTGAACAAGCAGTGCCTCCAGCTCTGGCCCACTGTACTGCTCCTCCTCGCTCAGCAGCTCCTCGCACTCCTCGCTGAACTCCTCTGCGTCCCCAGGGCTGGCTTCCTCCTCGCTGGATATGAGGTCCAACTCCTCACTGAGGAGTTCGCCCTGGCCCCGGCTACAGCTTTCGCTTGGCTCATCTTCACTAAAGAGGTCCAGCTCCTCACTGGATATCACATCCAAAACCTCACTGCTCTCTTCACTTGGAGGGTCTTCCACTGCCTCCTCAAAACAGGGCTGGTCTAGTTCTTCACTAGGCTCCAAGTCCTCACTGGCCACTTCCTCGAACCCTGGGGAGTAAAATGACTGACTCACTACACCAAATTCAGATCATGCCTCAAAAAAGTCAGGCTACTTTCACCCTCCACACAAGGCTCCTTCCTCCCAAGAGTGGGCTCCCCTTGGTTCTACCCACATGGACCGTGCCACTGCTACAACTGTTTCCTTCACCAAGGCTGGCAAAACCAATGCCTTCATGGAGAAAAAAACAAGCTAGAGTGCCAGGATGACAAGGCTCTCTGGAAATGGCTTCTCTGCTCTACTCTGGCTTTCTGAAGTGACAGTATAAAGAAAAACATTAATTAATACCCTGATAATATTCTAAACAATAATTCTAATGGATCAATAAAAGGCCTACTATCCGTGGGAACAGAGGTACACACCTGCAGTCCCAGCAACTCGGGACGCTGAGGCATAGGATCACAAGGTACAAGCCAGCCTCAGATACTGAGCAAAGCCTTAAGCAAATTAGGGGGATCCTGTCTCACAATAATTAAAATCACTGGGGATGTGCTCAGTGGAAAAGTACCTCTGGGTTCAATCCCTGGTATCAAAAAAAAAAAAAAAAAAAGAAGGGCGGGGCCTACTATCAGGAACTCTGGGGTCAGAGAACACCATGACAGGAAGTGGGGTCAGAGAACACCATGACAGGAAGTGATGGTGTCTTGTGATGAAGGGCAAATGGAGCATCCTAATTCAAATTAGCACATAGCTTCTTAATCTTTCCAGTTAACATTTCATCAAGGGCTTATTTGCATGTGCTCCATATTATGGAAAGAATGTATGCAGGATCAGGGAGCCTGAGATATTCTGAGTACACCCTCCCTTCCAGAGTCAGTCCTCTCTCAGGGCTGCTGGTGGCCGAACCCACCTGTCCTAAGCTTTCCTGGGAGATCTGCTAATTTTAGAATGCCAAAAGTACTTCCGTTCCCCCAAGACCCCTAGGCCACCGTTTGCTCTGCTCCTTGGTTCTCTGGTTCTGGGGCTCACCCCACCCCACAACCTGCACCATCTCAAATTCCACAAAGAAGCCAGGCACAGTGGCGCTCGCCTATAATCTAAGCACTTTGGGAGGCTGAAGACAGGAGAATAGCTAGTTTCAAAGCCAGCCTCAGCAATGGCACAGTGCTAAGCAACTCAGTGAGACCCTGTCTCTGCATAAAACAGAAAATAGGGCTGGGGGTGTGGCTCAGTGGTTGAGTGCCCCTGAGTTCAATCCCTGGTACAAAAAAAAAAAACCCACAAGGAACTCAAAACCATCTTGAAACAGGACTTTTTCCTTTGCCCAGGCTGAGTCAGACAAGGTGTAGCATGTCTATAATCCCAAGGACTCAGGAGGCTATGGTAGGAATATTCCAAGTCAGCAATTTAGTGATGAGTCAGTCTCAAAAATAAAGACGACAGGATGTGGCTCAGGGGTAAAGCACCCTAGGTTTAATTCCCGATACAAAAAAAAAAAATATATATATATATATATATATATGAAGATAAGATTTGCCCTGGCTGGCCTTGAACTTGTGTGGTCCTGTGGATGGAAAACAGGGTTCTCAACACAGGCTAGTTAATTAAGCACTCCACCAATGAGCTACATCTCTGGCCCTATTTATTATTTTGAGACAGGGTCTAAGTTGTCCGGGCTGTCCTCACTAGTAACTCTCCAGTCTGCCCCATGAGTAGACTGGACAGATTTTTTATGGAGTAAGAGTCTAAGTTGCCTTGGTTGGCCTCAAAGCTCTCATTTTTTTTTTTTTTTTTTTTTTTTTTTTTTTTTTTTTTTTTTTTTTTTTTTTTTTTTTTTTTTTTTTAATCGGGGGTTGAACTCAGGGGCACTCAACCACTGAACCACATCCCCAGCCCGATTTTGTGTTTTATGTAGAGACAGGGTCTCACTGAGTTGCTTAGTGCCTCACTGTTGTAGGCTGGCTTTGAACTCGCGATTCTCCTGTCTCAGGCTCCCTAAGTGCTGGGATTTCAGGTTTGCGCCACTGGGCCTGGTTTCCCATTCCATTCTTTAGTCTCGCAAGCAGCTCGATTACAGGCATGTGCCAGGGCACCCAGCTATCTGACAACAGAGTTCAGACTAATTCTTCTGAAACCCAAAAGGGGTGGGTGTAAAAAATTAAGACTAAAGAATACTTTGCTACAATAAATGGACTCTGTACTAGATTGTAAAAATGGCTTCAATTCTGATAGGTGACAACCAAGTCCCCAGCCCTGTACACCACTCAGCTCTACACTACACATACCGCCAGGAGGCTGCACAGTCACCTCGTACACGTAGTAGCCGTGAAGCAGCTTCTTTTCCTGTGTGTAAATCCTTACAGCCTGAAAATGGAAGTCCCCTAGAACACCTACAAGAACGGAGTGGAGAAGCATCACTGCCACGCTCACCATGGAACACGGGAAGCACCTGCTGTAAAACCTTGAGCCGCCATCGGAGTCGGAGCACTTAAGAGTAGTTTCAGTGAGACTAGCATCACCTTGGACTAGTTTAAAAAAAAAAAATTACTCATTCACTTCTAATTATAAACTCTATTATCTTCTTTAGAAAGAAATCATCAAGGAGTCAGGCAGGGTGGCACACACGTCTGTAATCCCAGGGACTCAGGATGCTGAAGCAGGAAGATCACAAGTTGAAGGTCAGTCTCAGCAAAAGACAGGCTGTAAGCGATTTAGTGAAACATTATCTCAAAGAATAAAGGGCTGAGGATGGAGCTCCGGGGCCAAGCACTCCTGGATTCAACCCCAGCACCAAAACAAAACAAAAACTAAAAAAACAAAAAACAAACAAAAAAATCAAGTCATGGGCTGGGGTTGTGGCGCAGTGGTAGCGTGCTCACCTAGCACGCGTGAGGCACTGGGTTCGATCCTCAGCACCACATAAAAATAAGATATTCTGTCCACCTACAACTAAAAAATAAATTTAAAAAAAAAAAATCAAGCCATTTAGAATGAGGCTGGTGCATCAATGTTTTTCTCAAGGGAAAAAAAACGCTGCACAATTCAGTCACATGGGGAACTTTTTCCCCTTTAAAAGAACTTTTAATCACGTAAAATAAAAGCATCACTTAAGGCACTTGACCTTCTGAGAGGCAGTGGTGGCCCTGTTTCATCTCCTGAATCATAGAACTGAATTAATCAAGCCCCAGGGGTCAGAAACACAGGCGTCTTCCTCCTGGGCCACAGCAGCGTCGTGGCTTCTGTAACACATGCTGCAACCCCAACGCTGCCTGGGCCCACAAACCACCAAAGTGGCACTTGCTAAACCCTATGATGTGACGTGAAGGTGATGTTTCAGGGCAGAAACAACGGGTGAATCCTTTGGTCTCTCTTGCCTATTAGGGTCAAGTGACATGGATATAAATATGGTTCTATTTCTTATATGGTGTCCTTTAACTGAACTGCTTGAGACCAGAGGTGTTTCAGATTTAGGAGTATTTATACAGACTTTGCAGCTGAGGATTTGTAACCCAAAATTCAAAAAACTGAAATGCTCCAAAATCCCAAGGTTTTTGAGCATCATCAACATGTACTATTTACAGGGAGCCCTCACAGTAAATACCATGTTTATGGCAGCAGTAAACTCAACTCTTCCTCTATGGAAAGGCCACATATTCTCCTCTGTCCCTAATCTGAGTGTTCTGCTTTGATTCAGCTGCTCCATTTGCCCATGGGCATGCTGGAAGGTACTCACTGTCATTCCCTCCCACAGTGAGGTATGCTCAGGGTCAGGATATGGCATAATAAAGAACAAGGACACTATGAACCCCTGCTGCGAACACCTGATCACCTGCCTGTACTATGTCACATAAGCTACAAGAGGTCCAAGGCACCTACCAGATCCAGTGGCAACCCGCTCTCCTCTTCATGCCCATGACAAGCAGGGGCTCCACTTGTCTCCTTGTTATTACTGGTAGACACAACTGCTCTTCCTTCTCCCCTCCTGGGGTCTGTCAGTGGTGTTCAGTCTCTTCAATTGCACTCCAATCAATGAAGGAGGCAAGCACAAGATGTGTTTACCCCTCAGTGCACAAAAGACAGAAATGGCTGCGGCAGCGCACTTTACCCTGACCTCCGAGGTCACCCAGCAAACATTGAACACAAGAAGCCTAGCAACTGGGATGGAAGTTCAGTAGCAGACAGCTAACAAGAATACCTGATATGCGGTTCATATCCTAGACATACACAAGACCTGGGATCAGGCACCAGGACTGAGAGGCAGTAGACAAAAAAACATTTACTACGACCCAGCAGCTATAAACCAACAGTCTCCTTTAGTAAAACTACTCTCCAAGATACCTCTGCTGCCTTGCTCCAGGATAGGTCCACTCTTCAAACTGTGGCCTCCACCACTGTTAACACTCCAATTACAAAAAGGAAGGCAGGTTCATAATCAGATGTGATCTAAACAATGTCCATGACACTTAATGATTTCAAGAGGAAGATTCCACAGCAAATTTCCTACAGAAACCACTGTTCAAGAGCGGGGCTGGGTGTGTAGCTCAGGGGTAAAGTACATCCTTTTAAACAGAAGGCCCAGGGTGCCATCCCCAACACCAAAGAGGAAATGGCATTTCCCAGACCCACCACCCACAATCTCACCACTGCATTGCCTGAGAGGGCGAAAGCAAGGCAGTTTAGAAGCCTTTACTCTCCAGGAAGTAAATACAACACAATCTCTGAAGGGGGCAGAATTGTTCTGACTGCTCCTGCTTGGACAGAAAAGTTAACAACCCAGGCACAGCACCCCACAGCAAGGGCACTACCAGCCCTCACCAAGTCATGGACACACCACACACACCACATTGACCAACACCCAGGAAATTCACTTACCAAAGAAGTCGAACGAAAATGGGTCCCTTCCACCAAAAAATTCCCTGAAGACATCATCTGGGTTCCGGAATGTGAAGCCAAACTCAAATGGACTGTCAAAATGACTTCCACCTGCATAAACACGGCATAGCTTTAGTGTATGAATCCTGGTACTTTAAAGCAAATATTTTTGTAGAACATTATATAAGTCATGACCTTTAAAAAAAAAAAGATCCTATTTCATATATCTAGGGTTCTCTGAAATTCAAAATGAGTCCTACAATAACTGAAACTCGGTGCTCAGAATGTCCCAGCAAGAATTCCTTCATTACTGCTTCTGAGCAGCTCCCAATCTGCGATGAGCATGTCACTGCTGACTTTATTACTTAGGTCTATGAAAAACAAGACTGTATTCATTCAACTTTCCTACTGCTACAGCTTGAACACAAGGGCTCAGCGCAGGAATTCAGAGAGTGCCAATTGTCAGACCACCACAGGGGCTTTCCACAAACACACGTTTTAGCTTTTCGGTAATCTACTCTTCAAACCCTATCTGCAATTTTACTTATTAATAATGGTTACTAATCTAACAATATAAACTCACAGTATGATAGTACAAAATTACAAACGATTTCCTATATATAAAGTACATCAACACATACTTTCTAGTCTAACAAGATTTCCTTCAATAGTGTTTTTAGTGCTGTCAATTTCTCCTTCCCCTACCCAATTCAGTCCACTTCTCAGGCTGCATCTGTATTTAGCACCAAATAGACTGACCAAGAAACTCAGTGATTTACAATCCACACACTAACTGAACTCCAAGTCGAGTCTCGTCCTTTGTCTCTAGAGAGGAAACCCGGTTACATACCTCCACCTCCACCATTTAAGCCTTCTTTGCCATACTTGTCATAGATGTCCCGCTTTTTAGCTTTAAATTTGAAAACAGAATTATTAGGGCCAAGTTCTTTTCAAATCCTCAAAATTCAATCAATAAGGCAAATTCAAGTAATAAGGCATTTCCCAAATTGTAAATGAGATCTCAGTTTTTCATGAAATTTAAGGATGCCCTTGCTGTAAAAGACAGGAGTGGGAGGACCACCTTGTGTGCCCTGTTCTTCTAAGGGAAGATTAGGAGAACTTTTTAAGCATTGTTTTTCAGGAATTATTAATGTCTATTCCGTTAGATCATGTTATTTTACTCTACTGCCCAGAGTTCATGCAGATATTACAATCACACCCATGCTATCTCCAGTGGGGTGGGGAGAAACCTATCATATAACCAAGTACAGAATTATTTCTACCTAGAACAGATTTGATCCTTCTTACTACAAAGCCCAACAGAGGACAAGATCTGTGACCTGGGTGGGTTGAAGAGGAGCTGACCCTCAGCCTATAGGCCGGGCTGCTCGACTACAAGATCTCCAGGACCAAGAGAGCTGTAGCACAGCACTATGGAGACATCAGTGCAGACTGTACACCACCTTGTTCCCCGAAAACCTCATATTCCACAAAGTGAGCATCAGGCTTAGAAGCTACCCATTTAGTTTACCATGCTCTAAAAGAACAGCAGCCTACCTCTGAAAACACCAGCTATGGCAGAAGACCACCCAGTACCTATACTCCTCCATCCAGACTGTCATGACTATCTGAAGGTTCTTTCTGCTAGACATGAAGCCTCAGTACAGTCCTCAACGTGGCTAATGTCAGAAGTGCCTGAAAACCCTCAGTCTGGGAGCATGGCATGGTGACACTGTCAGCAAGACAGTACCCCAAGACAGCATCTTCAACACCGCTCAGGCTCCACATCCAATCAGCAGTCTATGTTCTCAAATGCCACATTTCCTAAGAGTCTTCCATATCCATGTTGTATGTTGATAAGCAGCAAGATACTGGTGAAATGAGATGTCTGGGATTCACCCCTTACGAGCAGTGTTGATGCAGCAAGGGGGCAGTGTGCTGGTGACTGCTGAGAGGGCTGCACTGGGCTCCTTTCTCAAACAGCCATCTGTCACCTGACCACACACAGAACATGTGGAGCATGGGTCCACTTCCTGTGGTCAGTTAATCAGTCTCTAACCTGACAACTGTCTCTGCCTTATTCACCCAGGGTGTGGGTAGCAGCTTCCAGTCTCTGGCACCATTCCCACCTGTGCCCATGTACTCTAGCCTTCACCATGAATCACTGAAACCATTCAGCCAATCTCTAACTGACCTGTGGCTTATTCTCAAAACTAAGCCTTGCAATGGTATCCAGTACCTATGACTCTAGGACTAGGGTGGAAACACAGGTGTTTTGATGCCTAATTCTAAACTGAATGTTTCCCTTCCTTCTTCACTCAAAGTTTTTTCAAGCAGGACTTACTTCATTAACATGGTACACTTCCAAGTAGGGCAATGGGAATGAGAGGTCTGCAGGGGCAACCACAACCATATGCAGTAACCAAAACAGAGCCCTGCAAGCTGGGCAAGGTGTCACATGCCTGTAATCTTAGCTACGTGAAGAGGCTGAGGCAGGAGGATCACAAGTTCAAGGCCAGACTCAGCAACTTAGGGAGACCTTATTTCAAAGGAAGCTAAAAATGGCTGGGGATGCAGCTCAGTCTGGTAGAGTGCTCCTGGGCTCAATCTCCAGTACTGCCAAAAAACAAAACAAAACAAAGCCTTGCAACCCAACACCACCACCAACCTTGTCCTCAGCTCCTCCAAGCCAGGGCATTCCATACTATTTTACCAAAGTCATCCAGAGTGCTCCTCAACACTCATGGCTAACTGTGTATGTTGCAAGCTTCACCAGAAAGAAATATTTTCAGTGGTCCCAAAATTCAGCTGCTGACAAAGGATGCATGTCCACATCCTGCTAGGCCTGGGCACGGCATCACTGCCTGCCTTCCACCCCCAGTTCTGCTTCACCCACTCGGAGCCCTCCCCTGGAACTTTGGCATTACTTACCATCTGACAACACCTCATATGCCTCAGCTACTTGTTTGAATTTTCTCTCTGCTTCTTCTTTATTCTCAGGATTTTTATCTGGATGCCACTTTAGTGCCAGTTTCCGATATCTTAGGAAAAAAGCGGAATATCTATCACATATGCCCAAAATCCATAAAACAAATGAGCTTTTAAAGCTAACATAATTTAGGCAGATACAATGGCACATGCCTGTAATCCTAGCCAACTTGAGAGGCTGAGGCAGGACAATGCAGAGTCTGAGGTCAGCCTCACCAAGTTAGCATCGCCCTAAGCAACTTAACAAGACCTTGTCTCAAAATTAAAAAAACAAACAAATAAATAAGGGTTTGGGGATATGGATCAGTGAGTAAGCAGCTCTGGGCTCAAATCCCAGTACAAAAGAAAAATTAAATTAATTCATTAAATTAAAATTAAAGTGCCTGGTAGGGGCTGAGGTTACAACCTCAGAGGCATACCGCCTGCCTAGCATATATGAAGCACTGGGCTCCATCCTCAGCACCACATACAAATAAATAAAATAAAGGTAGTGTGTCCATTTACAACAACAACAACAAAGGGGCAGGGAGCCCCTGGAGATGTGGCTTGGTGGCAAAACACCTCTGGGTTCAGTCCCCTCCCCACCCAAAAAAAACCAAACAAACAAAACCCACAGAGAGCAACAAGTTATTTAATACCAACCTCCAGACTTGTCTAACCTGTATACCAGCATCAAGGGAAAGCCCTTGGCCTATGATTCAAATGCAGAGGAAGAGTCTATTGCCTCAAGAGAAGGGAAAGATCGGTACAGTGGTGCCAACCTTTAAACCCAGCAGGCCGGGAGCCTGAGGCAAGAGAATCGCGAATTCAAAGCCAGCCTCGGCAACAGCAAGGCGCTAAGCAACTCAGTGAGACCCTGTCTCTAAATAAAATACAAAACATGGCTGGGGATGTGTCTCAGTGATCCAGTACCCCCTGAGGCTCGCCAGGACAAATGGTGCATATGCATGTAATCCCAGTGAGTTGGGAGGCTGAGTTTAAGGCCCCACAATTTGTGAGACCCTGCCTCAAAAAAACAGTAGAAAGGAGGACTCTTGGGGTTCAATCTCTAATACTACCCCTCAATCCCCAATTTTTTTTTTGAACTGAGAATGTGATATATTACATTAATCCCCGGTGCCTTAAAAAAGAAAAGAAAAAGAACAGAAGTATTTTAACTGCCTCTCTGTTCCACAATCTACCAAGTAGCAGTGGCTATTAACTGTTGCCAGTTTTTTTTTTTTTTTTTTTTTTGGTACTGGGGATTGAACTCAGGGGCACTCGACCACTGAGGCACATCCCCAGCCCTATTTTGTGTTTTATGTAGAGACAGGGTCTCACTGAGTTGCTTAGTGCCTCGCCGTTGCTGAGGCTGGCTTTGAACTCGCGATTCTCCTGTCTCAGCCTCCCTAAGTGCTGGGATTACAAGCGTGAGCCACCACGCCCAGCTAACTGTTACCAGTTTTAAGAACAGTGGAGACCTAAACCATAACCCCACAGCCTTTACATCCAGGATGAGAGTACCCAGGCCAACCTGGTCTCTCCTCGGTGGACTGTGCAGGTACTGGCTTCTTGGCTGGTGTCTGAAACAGGAGTATTCTGCATGCAACATTGACAACTAACCCAGCTTTTGTTTGAAGCAATTCTGGGGGTAGAACCAAAGGCCTTGGGCACGGTGAGCATCTTCTCTACCACTGGGCTACATTCCCATCCCTAATTCAACCTTTGGGGTGGGGGGGTGCTGGGTACTGAACCCCAGGGGGACTGGACCATGGAGCCACATCCCCAGGCATATTTTCTATTTTATTTAGAGATACAGTCTCACTGAGTTGCTTAGCACCTCACTTTTGCTGAAGCTGGTTTTGAACTTGCGATCCTCCTTCCTCGGCTTCCCTAGCTGCTGGGATTACAGGCATGCGTCACTGTACTGGGCTCGAGTTTTTAAAAAGAATTATTCTGAGCCGGGTGCGGTGGCGCAAGCCTGTAATCCCAGTACTTAGGGAGGCTGAGACAGGAGGATCGCGAGTTCAAAGCCAGCCTCAGCAATGGCGAGGCACTAAGCAACTCAGTGAGACCCTGTCTCTACATAAAACACAAAATAGGGCTGGGGATGTGGCTCAGTGGTCGAGTGCCCCTGAGTTCAATCCCTGGTACCA
>PVHX01027178.1:0-19728 GCA_004024805.1 Geosciurus inauris | reverse complement strand
GTTTATTGCGTTAGATAAATGGGAATGAAGGGAAGGGAAGGGAGATAGGAATAGGAAAGACAGTAGAATGATTTAGACATAATTTTCCTATGTTCATATATGAATACACCACCAGTGAAACTTCACATCTTGTACAACCACAATTATAAGAAGTTATACTCCATGTATGTATATTATGTCAAAATACACTCCACTGTAATGCATATATATAAAAACAAATAAATGTAATAATAATAACAAAGATACAAAGCAAAACCACAACACACTAGCATCTTCCTTTCCCATCAATCTCAAATGCAATGTAAAACATTTTTACAATGACAACTTATTACAAAATGAAATTAAAATTCTTGGAAGAGGCAGTACTTTATGATGTCAATAGACCCAATACTAGAATTCCACTTAAATTATTTAAAATCCAATAAGTAATAAGAATCTAATCTAAAACAGCCAAAAATAGAAAAGGGGGAATCATATTTGACAATTTAGTTGGCTCTGTTAAAGAAGATTATGGGTTCACTGGTAAATTCTACCAAACCTTTAAAGAATAGACACCACTACTTTCAAACTCTATCAACAAGTAGAAGAGGAAGGAACAAATCCCAACTCTTTTTTCAGGACCAATATTACTCTGATAACAAATCCAGACAAATATATCACAGAGAAAAACTGTGTCTAATACCCTTTATGAGTATAGATGCAAATATTTTTTAAAAAACCTAATAACCCAAATTCAGCAGCATATTAAAAAGATTATATATCATCTTCCCTGGGATTAATCCTGGGAATGTTAGAATGATTGAATTTATAAAAGTGGGGTGTAGCTGGGAAGAAATGTGCACACCTATAATTCCAGCCACTCTGGAGGCTGTGATAGGAGGATTGCAAGTTTTAGGCTGGCCTCAGCAACTTAATGAGAGTCTGACTTAATTAAAATTAAAAAGGACTGGGGATAAAACTTAGTGGTAAAGCATCCCTGGGTTCAAGAACACACACCTACCAAAATGTAATGTCATTGATAGTCTGAGATATTATCATCAAACTGGTAACTGGAGAGATGGCCAAAACTGACCCAAACATCATTCAGAATCTCACCTTGGTGGGCACATGTTCCTGCAATGAATGCAAGATACATGTCAGACCATGTCTCATCAGATCATTGCAAGAATTGACAATATTACTAATCACACCCATGACTGGAAGAAAACATTCCAGACCTCCTAACTCGGGCTGGGATGGGAGAGTCTGAAAACAGAAATAAGATATTTCCACACAAAAGAGTTGAAGGTTGCTAGTAGTTTACACTGAAATCCAGAACACCATTTTCCTAATTTAATATGTTCTTTGGAGGCTAACTACTATGTGTAGAAAGATCTTATAATGTGCATTCTTATCACATACTATGCAGTTAGTTTATTGAATATTTTCCCCCCAGTTTCTTGAACATAGTATCTCCATGTCTTGCACCTGGTCAGTCATACTATTAATTATTAAACATTAAATCTTGGAATAATATCAATTATGTAGTATATCACATTAATATTGAAGCAAAAAAATTAACATGATCATTTTATGCAGGAAAAGGATTTGACAAAATCTAATACCTGTCCAAAATTAAAAATCACACACACACACACACACACACACACGCACAACAAAGAGCAATAAAGCTCTTTCTCAACACAATAAAGAGCATTCATAAAAAATCTAACATCATATTTATTAAAAGTTACAGCCACAGAAATTAGGCTAGAAAAAAAAAAAACAATTTAAAGTATCCACTGGAGAAATAAAGAAGAAAAACTATTTTCAGATGACATAGAAAACACTAAGTGTGGCAGTGAACTCCTGTTAACACTTTGAGAGGTGTGACAGTGAAGTAAGAGTGGGGTGGTGACACTGTCTTTGGAGCAGTTTAGCAGCACAAGAAAATTCTTAAAAGGCATATGGAAGGACATGGTGGGAACGCATGGATGGCCAATGGAGACAGAGCAAGGATGCTGCAAAGGGAGGTAGAAGGTGATGAGGGAGCCCTGAGAAGGCAGGAGAAGTGATAGCAGTGTTAGCAGTGTCTAGGGAGAGCTACCCATATGTGGATTGAAGGAGGCCACTTTTCTTAGGAGCCCTGGAAAGCAGGAGGCCCTGGGTCACTCCTGGGCTACCCTGGGCTTGAAGCCTTGCTCTAGGGCTGGGTTGACCACCTTAGGGAAGGTCATTGGGAGATGGTCTTGCCCAGTCCTGGTGTTTCTGACCTCCTCTTCCCATCCCCATCTCCCTCCAGGGCCAATTCCTTCAGGGAGACAATCCCTTTGACCAGGGCTGTGCCAGGAACCCTTATATCATCCTCTGTACACCACTGGGGGCCAAGCGAGTTAGTAAACAGAGGCTCAAGTGGAGGACCCTGGGGCTGGCGGGGGGGGGAGGTGAAGCTGGATCTTCTTCCCTGGTCCCTTACTCAAGCTCCCAGGCCTTAACATTCACTGTTCCTTCCAAGTTCTCCCCTGGACACTGACTAGCTTTTTCTCTCCCTTATTCCACTTTCTCCTTCCGCCTTCTCCATCCATTGGCCTTACCACTCTCCTCTTCCAAGACCAGGTTGAGTCTTACCCCAGCTTCAAAAGCTTTAGATAGGAAATATTCTGTAACAATAGAAAGTGGCCCAGCAGCACCAATGTCCACTTTCAACTCTCTCATGGCTAGCACATAAAGATTTTGATTTTTAACACTATTGTCCCCTAGAAGTAACTAGGATTTCATATCAGGACAGCTCTGGAATATTCCACCATGTCCAAAAACCAACATGAATCATTGTGCTCTATGAGGTTCTTTCTCCTTTAATATGTGCACAGCACTTAAGAAACTAGTAACCAGATATATGCAGTGATGCACAAATGTAATCCAAGTGACTTGGAAGGCTGAGGCAGGAGGATTGCAAGTTCAAGGCCAGCCTCAGCAAATTAGCAAGGCCCTCAGCAACTTATTGAGACCCTATCTCAAAACTAAATATAACAAGGATTGAGGATGTAGCTTCAGTGGTAAAGCACCCCTGGATTTAATCCCTAGTGTAAAGACTAGACGACCAGGAGGAGATGAATTAAGCCGCTAGGCAAGACTTTATTGGAATACACGCTCTCGGGCCGAATCCTCTTGTCCATCAGAGTGTGTCCAAGAAGAATGGCGCTAGGGCTCCAGTGCACAAAGAATTTCAAGAAAATCCGGTCAGGAAGAGGAGGGCTTGGGGGCAGGAAGAGAAGGCCAGAGTCCTTCCTGGATAGGTCAGGATTGACAGGAGGTGTGTCTACTGGTGGCCTGAGCATCTGGCTTGCAGCTCCACAGCTGCTGACTGCAACTGCCCTGACCGGTTCCCCTAATTGAACATCTTGGACCCTGGCCCGACCTAACACCTAGTACCAGAAGAAAAATAATTAATTAATGACAGAGCACTAAAAAAATTGAAGAATTTTTAAATTTGAATAAAGAATTTTTGATTAGGTGTTTATAAAGAAAAGCAAATGTTGATTGTACATAAGGTCTAGAAAAATACTTAAAGAAATGATAATTAAAAATTTTTAGAAACTGAGCAGTGAATTTTAATACCTTTCTTTCTTCACATGGAATCCTTTTAGATATAAATAGAATCCAACAGCTCTGAAGCACTCAGACCAGCTTCTCTCACTGGTTCCACTCCTGGGGCTCCTGCTCCAATTGTGTCTCAAATTCCCCCACATTCCACAGGAACAAAATGAAGTGGCATCTTCTCTTTGCCCCATCATCTGCCCAACTGTTGCTCTATTTTGATAGAGCAACAGGAAGCAGGCTAACAAGAGTCTCTGGGAAGATGGTATGGGGAGAAGTTGGCTGATTCTTATCACCATTTCAGGCCCAGTGCTACTTGAAGTAGACAGTGCTCATTACTTATCTGTTTGCTTTTTATTTTAACAGAGTTCCAGTTTGGGGATGGATATAACAACACAGCTAAATAATTTCCCAGTTTCCCTCATTTTGAGGGTGGGTTTTATGACACAATTCTGCTTAAACAGATATGTGTAAATGTCTAGTGAGGTTTTCTGGAAAATGTGTTTTCAATAAAGAGGAAGGTGAGGCAGTTGGCAGAGCTCTGCCCCCCTTCTTTCTGTCTTGAAGCTAGACCTGTTGGCTGGGATGCCACCTGGGACCTTTGAGGTAACAATCATGCTACTCAGACATGAATTGTAACATTGTTGAGTCCCTGTTCTGTCCCTCAACTGCCTCCCTCTGAGCTGCATATGATGAGAAAATAACTGGATTTCTGTTACACTGCAGGTGTCATTGTATTGGCCACTGAGAACCTGAGACCCCTGAGACCCTCTGTGTTGGGCAGATTCTTTCCACCATAAGTCTTGATGAGGGGCAGAAATAATTTTCCCATCCCAATTGGAGCTGAAAATGGCCAAATACTTGTGGCTTCTCTCACAGTGATTACAGAGTCCTGTGATCCAAGCGACATTAATTTCACTCTAGAACTGCTACTACCAGGCTGAGAAGTCTGTGCTGAGATGCAGCAACTGCACAGATGTCCAGGGCCCATATGTAGTGCCCCACCCCCTGGACTGGGGATTGAACCCAAGGACGTTGAGCTACATTCCCAGCCCTTTTATTTTGAGACACGATCTCCCTAAGTTGCTGAGGCTAACTTTGAACTTGTGATCTTTCTGCCTCAGCTTCCCAAGCCACTAGGATTACAAGCATATGCTACCATGCCTGGCCAAGAAAATTAAACTGATTAAAAATAGATCTGGGCTGTTGGCATTGAGACCAGGGCAAAGGACAGTCAGTGTAGATAGGAATGATTGGGTCAGGAAGATGGGGGCTGAGTTAAAAGGAAATAAAATGCTAATACCTCCTGAGCACTTCCCCTTCTCCAATCTGTTGCCAAGGTTACTTGCCTTCATGGAATCTATGGGGAGCTAGCTCTATGCTACGCCCTAATGGCTACCCATTGTGTGTAAATAGGAAAGGCACAAAGGAAGGAGGAACTATGTGATTGATTTACATTTACTGTTGGTTCTGCGAAGGTGCAGCTCATGGACAGATTTCAAGGGGCTTACTGTGCCTTGCCACATGGATGGCTGTTGCCTACTTACATTGTCTCTGATTGGCCAAATGGCCCTATAAGTTGAATGCTTGTTCCACAAATAAACAGGTGCCTGCTCTGACTGTGTCCCCTGGTGTGTCTGATTGTCTTGTGGCAGTGAGGGCTGGGAATGGCTGGCCAGTCGGCTCCAACTCTTCCCAACTTCCATGGGGGCTAGGTGAATGTGGGGGTGCCCCTTTGACCTGCTGGCTCGGGAGGGACTGCGACCCCCGCAGAATCATTCCTCCCAGCTAGTAGCTGTTAATAGGTAACCTCTGGGTGGCTCCCTTCTTGCCTTTCTGGGCAGATATGGAAAATAGTTAGATGTACCTGTATGGATCCCTTTCCAATTTGACCACATATGTAGGATGGGAGGAGGGGCACATGAGAAGAAAGAAAACCTATAATCTATCAAAGGTGCAGAAAATCCCCTACTCTCTGAGGCATTTACTTTGGACCTCCTCTTCTCCAAGTGTGTGTGTGTGCGTGTGTGTGTGTGAGTGTGTGTGTGTGTGTGTCTTCTATCCTTTAAATGAAACTTTGCTCTTGCCTGGGCATTTCTTGGGTGTTTAATCTTCAACACTAGGGGGAACAGGACCCAATCCTGATTTTCAAGACTGGTTTCTGATAGGGGCTCTGCAGGAAACATCACCAGGTTAAGCTCCTCTGCAACCCATACTTTTCTGAATGCACCTTTCTTTCTGAAGGTCATTTATGGGCACATGTCAGCTAATTAAGTACAGTTGGTGCATAGTGGGGCCTGCTGTCAGCCTGTGATTGGCAAATGTTCACTGCTGACAGTTTGTAAATTTTACCTCTTCCTTTATTCTGTCTATTCAGTCAGCCATTTGCTAAAAAACATCTATTTCTTACCAAGGTTGCCGTGTTTGAGATAAAAATATCTCTAGGAATCTCATGCCTCACAGAAACCATTTCTGGTAAGAAGTGTGTGCCCAACTCACTATCAATAATATGTGGAAGCTGTAAAGGATAGAAGGGTCCTGGTGAGGCCTTGGCATCATAGGTGCAGAGTTCCAATATCATAGGTACTGAGCTAGGCACTCACTTTAATTCTCAGAATACACAGTGCTAGGCTCTTAGCAAGGCACTCAGGGAACTCTTGCCTACATGTTGACCTCAGCCTGCAGACCTCATCAAGCACCTAACAGTTTATTTAAAAATTTTTAATTCAATTAAATAAAATATGATATATTTTAGTCTTCAGATAAAAAAATTTGTGACAAATTGTAATACAGATCCACATCATTTTTATGTTTGCTTACAACTTTTGCATCTCACACCTGCCTATTGTCCTTCTGCCCTACATCTGCACAGATGATTACAGAAAGTCTGTGTGATCCTTCTTTTGGCACCAGTGGTAAGTGCAAATCACATATGAAAACTCATACCCAGTATCACTAACCACTACCACCAAAAAAAAAAAAAAAAAAATTCCTTGCCCTCTCAATCTAATTCTAGACTTGTTTTTTAGCTGTCTTGATCTTCCCAGAAAGCCACATGATTTGAGTAAGAAACCTTTATGTATCCTCTTGATAAGTGTGTTCCATCCAAACCAGATATGAATTCAGAAATACATCTTACCTCTGCAGGTGAACATGTTTCTGCAGGTGAACATGTACTCCACATGCAAGAGAAGTGAGAAATCACAGAAATCTTTGTGGTAAGTCACTCTCAATTCTGTTTCACACAAATGATTACCTGTAAAATATATTTAAAGATAATTCACCATTTCCTTTTCCCTAAAGTCTTACAAATAATGATGCATTGGGAATGTTGAAATATAACATTGAAAGATGTGAAATAAGCACATGGCTATTTCTCCTCTCCTTAAGGATACAAAATATCACATAAATGAGACTAAGACTTGACATTAACTAAATATGTAGAATACACATACCTGAAAATAAAAATTTTCCCCTAATAAGGTAGTATGGTGAAGCAGGGTAAGACATAAATGAATGGGGCTGAACTAACAAGAAGGGATAAAAACAGTCCACTCATTTGGGGGCATCAAGTGCTTGTAAGAAAGCATATACATTTGACTTTGAATGCCACAGTTTATATTGTTTGCCAAATTTTTGCATGGTTCTGGCATTACAACTCAGAAGTCTTGCCATATTGTCGAGCAAATATGTCACTACATTACTCTCAGCAGGTTTTCAGGTGATTTTCCAGGCAAAGCAGTTGCCACAATGTTATTCTGTTCAGGTGGTCTGAATTTATTCTCTGGGAGCCATCTATTTCCCCAGTCTTTTTTAAGCTACTAAGTGTAATAATGGCTGAAAAACAACAATTAGCACACTTTTATCCCACCTTAGTACACTCTCACATGGTGTTTACTTTGCTAAAGTTACTTTGTTACTTTGCTAGTAACATTTTACCTTCTCTTTTTCCATCTAAATGATTCTTACTTGTATTTTAAGATTTAGCTCAAGACACCTTCACAATGAGAAAAATTCTCCAGCTGTGATAACATAATTCCAATCATGTCTGAGACTCCGATAGCTCCTTGTTTTCTTACATCAACCTATTGTAATAGTTGATTCACTTCATATCTCATATCCTCAAAAAGTTGGTGTAAACTTCTTGAAGAAAAGATCTTGTGGCAAAGACAGCCCTAGCCATATATGGTATTTAATAGGCATTTCAGTATTAAGTCGAATAAATACTATTTATTAAACCATGGGCCTTTCATTAGCCATATGAACATTTATGTTTTTCTGATGCTGAATGTGCCCTAGTCATTTTTTAAGTATAGGCCTTAAAACATAAATGCAGACTACATAAAAATATAAAAGATTTTGATCAACCATGAGACTGGGTTCAGTGAAACTAATGCAAGATATTCACCATTTAATGTAGTTTTCCAGTAAAAAAATACAATAAATTATCATGCATTATCTCCTTGCCATAGTACTAATTTGTATTTTCCAAGGAAGAAAAATATTAAAAATGGTAGAACAAGTCAAAGATATTTTAACCTTTGCTCTGTGTATTACAGTGTTTTCTAGGTTCAAGTTATAGATTCAATGTGGTTTATATTGAATTTCCTGTTTTACCCAAATTCAATGAAATTTATGTAAAAGAAGATTCCCTGCCCATCCCCCCCACTTTTAAAAAATACTTGGCCATCTTTTTTTTGAGACGGGGAGGACCAGGGACTGAACCTAGGAGCTCTTAACCTCTGAGCCATATCCCCAGCCCTTGTTATATTTCATTTTAAAATAGGGTCTTCCTAAATTTCTTAAGGCCTCACTAAGTTGCTGAGGCTGGCCTTGAACTTGTGATCCTTCTGCCTCAGCCTCCTGAGCCACTGGGATTACAAGTGTGTGCCACCACTCCTGGCTAATCTTTTATTGAATTTCAGGCATTGTGGTTTTATTTTTTTGAGATTTATCTGCAAAGTTTGTAAGTTCAGAATCCTTGAATCTTTTTTGGTCTTACCTTTATGGTTTGTTATATTAGACCAAATAATCTTTATTCAGGTGCTAGTTCATTTCCATTACCAAAGCAAATGCCCTTTTTTGTATTCTAGACAATGTTATTATATGTTTTTCCAATTTGGTCAAGAGGAACACATGATTCCTAACCTGTGTAAGCACTGAACAATGTTTCACTTGGATTTCTGCATGTTGTTTTCCAGTCCTGAGCAATTTCTTGACATGCAAGCTTCATTTGGTATTCTAGAGAGAACTCAAAGGGAGTGCGCTGTTGGAGTTCTTTCTCTGAGCAGTTGTCTTCGCTCCCATACTCTGTCCAGAAGCCTCTAGTGACCCTGGTGTCCCCTTACTTTCATCTCCACCTCTTTAATTCAGGGAAGCTGCTAGGCTCAAGCTAGGTTCCCTAACCCTGTACCATAGCCTACAAATAGCAGTAAGTTGAGTACATAAACAAAATGACACATTTGTTTCCTGTCATTCAAAGATTGCTGTTTGTATTGGGCTCAGTGGTACACACCTATAATCCTAGCAGTTTGGGAGACTGAGGCAGTGGAATCACAATTTCATGGCTAGCCACAGCAACTTAATTAGACCATATCAGAAGAAAGAAAGGAGGAGAAGGAGGGGGAGGAGGAGGGGCAGGAAGAGGAGGAGAAGAAAGGAAAGAAAGAAGGAAAGAAGGAAGTGAAGAGGCTGAAGATGTGGCTCAGTTGTAAAGCATCCCTCATATAAAAAAAAGAAAAAAATGCTATTGGTTTTTTCACTTGATATAGTGTATTGAAAAATATATTTTCCACATATTTTTGTCTGCTATTTTACTTTAAAAGTTAGTGGTTATCTTAAATAGGAGTGTAAATTTGTTTTCTTGTAGAGGCCAGGATTGGGAGAAAGAAGAGTGAGAGTAACTACTATTAAGAAAAATGTAGTGGGGTGCCATGGTGTGTGCTAGTTCCAACTACTTGAGAGACTGAGGAAGGAGAATCATTTAACCCAAGAGTTCAAGGCCAGTCTGGGAAAAATATCAATACTCTACCCATTCCTCCCCCTAAAAATTCAAAAATAATAAATTTTATTTATGTTATGAGCAAGAATTTATAGTAAGACTCCTTCATTTTGCTTAGGTACTTTTCAGGTTTGGTTGTTTAGTTGTAATATTGGCAAGGTAGATTCTGTAGAGTTGTAATTTTGTTGAGAATAAGAAAAAGAAGAGATATGCCCAAGGGTCAAGAACATATCGTTTAAAGGAATGATTAAATATCAACTACAAAATTTATCATGTTAATGAGGAATGTTGAAAAACCAGACATTTGAGAGACTGTAAAAACATGGCAGGATTAATGGATTTTTATGTCTTAAAGTCACCAAAGAGTATCAAAGTTAAGGCATTGGGCAGGTATTCTAGGAAGATAGAGGACACCAATTCAAATGTGGGATAAAATTAGTGCTAAGGTAGAATAGAGGATGAAATGAGTGGGGAAATAAGATGGGAATGAGTTTGACAAAATGACTGACAGAAAGATAATATTATAAAAATGCAGAGGCTGTACCTGGAGATTGGGAAAAATGTACAACATTGAGGAAAAGCGAGAGTGTGATATTACAAGAATCAACTTCAAGAGTTTTTAAGCAGGAGGACAAGGAAAGGTTTAAAATTAGAAAAGAGAGCAAAGGTGTTTACTATTCCCACTCTTCCCCAGTTTCCACCTTAGAATTACAGATGTATATTTAAATTCATGGGATTTTATTTATTTATTTAGAATTTAGAATTATAGATATATATTTAAGTGCATGGGGTTTTATATTTTATCTATTTATTTATTTACAATTTTAGAGTGCTACATAGTAAGCAATGTCTTCAGAGAGAGCCAAGTTTTCATTGAAGAGAGAGTAAAAGAAGTATATGGAAAATAAATTGAGGTTCTAAAGAATTTTACTGGTGAAGAACAGAGAATGCTGGAAAGCACAGTGAACATGTTTCTGGAGGTGGAAAGGGCAGAAAGAAGGAAAGTGAATAGGAAATATGAAGAATGCCTATGGATGATGGAGACACTGTATTGATCTGTGGCAACCCCAACAGGAGAATTATAGTTGCAGCAGAGGAGCCCTGTGGTTTTGGAGTACAACTATTCTGTCTTCAGCCAGCACATCTACTTCTTGTGAGAAATAGCTGCTGAATTGCTACTGGGTCCTGGTGCAGACTAAGTGCTGATCACCGAGAGACTGTGTTATTAAGCAACACAGTATTCTTTATATTTTGTTGATTCATCTAGGAATAAATGTGTGCATCTGTAGATACTCACACCCAGATTAGGAGCCTGGGATCAGCATCACATAAGTGAATAATCTATAAAAACTCTTCCTGGGAGTATGCAATTTATAATGTCAACAAGATAGCCTATTTTATGGAATTCAGTCAGCCTTTGCCCTATACACTCCAGTTCTTGCTTAATTTGTGCATGAACAAGAAGGTCAAGGGAGAAAAGATGGCAGCTATGCATCACAGATCCCTCAGCAACACTGCTGCCTCTCCTGAGTGCCCATAGTTCCATTACTGATGACAAGTCATGTGTCCTAGATTTGGCACTATAACCCAAAAGGGCAGCAAGCTGATTGGAATAGATCATTTCCATTATGGAAAAGGGAGTGAAATTTCTCTTCCCAAATACTTGGGATTTTAAGTTTTATTACCCCACCTGCCATATTTTGTTTTTCCTACTGCCTTTTAACTTAATGATGGCTTTATGCATTATCACAGTATAGGTATTAGTCAGAGTAGTCTTTGAAAACCTCAAAATCTATTTTATATTATATTATATTCAATTTATATTATATTCAATTTATTTTTCACTTGTTATTGTTCAACTCAGGTTTCTTGAGTCTCTGATAATTATCCTCTAAACAATCCCCAAGAGATGCATCATGCTTTCACTCTCGTGTTAAAGAGGGAGCCATAATCTTAATAAATATGGAGGTGGAGGAATAAACCCATTATGTGGAAAATTTGGAGGCTTGTCCAGAAGTGAGATATATATACATAACTCAGTTGGTAGAGTACTTGACTCACAAGCACGTGCACAAGGCTCTGGGTAAAATACTTCGTACCGCCAAGAAAAAAAAGACTATCTATATAAATTCTTATTCTATCTTACTGTCCATAATATAAATATATGGCCCAAATGGCCCAAGCAATATTACAAGGAAGTCCAAGAAAAAAATCTTTCTGAGTTCTAAGGAAGAATAAAAATAGAAAAACAATTGGGTAAGCATAGCATTTTTCATGTTTTAGTTTGCATTCCTCCCTACAAAATACAGAATAACTACACATATAATTTAAATAACTTCTCTTTTCTTTCTGCTCTCTTAAATTCATTATATTATATACCACCATTAGTTACAGTAGATTTTCCCTCTGAGTACCAAAAAAGATAGAACTGTATCAGATCAGCAGGCAGGATGGACATCAGTTAGTGACATAATTTACTTCGAATTTTCAGTAGTCCATTAAAACTTGAGTTGTCTCCTTTGAAAGGGAGTTTTGAGTTCTCAGATTTAATTAAATTATATTTTTACCTGAAGAAAAATAGTAAACTTTGGAAAGAAAAGTGTTAGGAGAAGTTCATGTAGATGATTGACTAGTTAAATTTTATTATTTTTGAATTCAATGATATATCAGTCCAGTCCCTTTACTATATTTGGGAAATTTATTTCTAGGTGAATTTTGGTGGGATACAGATTCTGTTTCCATGTAGAATCTTCTAAGACAAAATATTGATTTTTCCACCACTCTCTTGATGGAGTATTGTTTAATCATTTCAGAATTTCTAATCTGGAGAGAACAATGGAAAATTCACTATATCAATATGTCTTATCCCTAATTTACTCTGATGTGTCAAATGAAAAATAATAATGGTTAGTTTCAAATATTTTTCCAAAGAAAGTTAAGGATGTTATATAATGAAAATTGTCAATTGTTTAGACTTAGAAATCTTCTACAATCTAATAACAAACTGCTTGAATATTATTCAGCAATAAAAACAAATGAAGTAACACATGTCTGGTCCAGCACAAAAGGAATTTGAAAGCCATAACTCAGATCCTCATAATAAGAGAAGAAAAAAAAGCAGCAGCTCTGTTAGGTTCATCAGAGAATGTGAGGTCACAAGGAAAACTGGTACTGCAGAAATTAGAGAGGCCGATGGACAAATACAGAGAATCACAGCTTCCTAGAGCAGAAGCCCAGGCACAGCAACTGTAGGAACCAGTCCCAGAGTAAGAAAAATGGTATTGTGATTGACACATTCACAGAGTCAATTTGTAGACAAGTTTGAGAGCTACAAACTTTAGGGGTATCCAGTTTTAAGAGGATTTCCATATTTGTGAGTTTTACCTATAGGAATCATATCTGCTTTGAACAATGAAGATCAGGGGAAACTTTTTCTTACTCTTGTCAGGGCAGGGGAAAGTTCCACTCTGAAATATACATAAAGTATGGTGTTCCTCTCAACAGGCCTGGCTTCATGAAAATATGTTTTGCTAGAGTCTAACAAACTGGAGTCTTGCTAGAGTCTAACCAACCTGGGGAAGAGAAATTCTCCATGGTATTTCCCTGTAGGCCTTTCTCATATGAGAGGAAAACTACAAACAAAACAAGCCTTAGGATGATTGAACACTTCTCTCTTCACTCCTTAGCACTACACTACAGGAAGACCTAAGCAAAGAATAAGTGAACTTGAATGTATGTAACTAAAACTTTCAAAACTAATGCCAACAGGAAAAAGGATGAAGAATGCAGAACATAATATCAAAAGACTTCTAAATCACTAGATAAGGTTCAAACATGTGCAATGGGAGTACTGAAAGGAGAAGAAAGAGGCAAGGGAATGCAGTAATATTTCGAGCAGTAGTAACAAATAATTTCCAAAATAAATGTGGACATCAAGCTGCAGAGCCAGGAAGTGCAGAGAAAAAAAAATACAGGCAAAATGTCAAAAGAACCACAATCAGACAGGTCATCAACAAACTACTGAAAATCAAAGACAAATCTTGAAAACCAGAGGAGGTAAAAATAAACACTTTTAACAACAGAGGAATGAACATAAGAATTGCACTGGACTTCTCTTCAAAAACTGTGCCAATTAAGAAGAAAATGGAGGAAATAAAGATTGAAAGAAAGAAAAAAAAACACTAAAATAGAATTCTGTACACATGAAAATGAATCTTCAGAAGTCAAAAGGAAATAAAACCATTCTCAGGCACACAAAAATTGAGAGATATTTTTGCCAGTAGACTTTCCTTATGAGAAGTATTACAATAAATTCTTCAATGGAAGAAAAATATAGACAGAGACTTGGATCTGCATGAAGAGTATTTTAGAGAAAAAATTAAAGGAAGCTAAAATCAGATATTTTATTATCTTAATTTACCTAAAAGCAGTGATTTTAGTTTATAGACATGGAAAATAAATGACAGCAATACTATAAGAAATGGGAGAGAGGGATTGAGAACATTCTGTTATAATACTTACACTATTTTGAAGTGGAATAGTGCTATTTGAAATTGTACTTAGGTCTGCTGTATATTAAAAACACAGGGGCCACCCCTAAAGGAAATTATTTTTATAAAAGCAATTATGAGTGATATGACAAGAAATGGGAAAACTTGAATCATATAAATTTGTTGAAAATCACAGAAGGCAGGAAAAAGTGGAAATAAAAGAAAAACAAAAAAACAAGGGCAAAAATAGAAAACAGTAACAAATATGATAGATATTAGTACAACTATATTAATAATTCCTTTAATTTATCAATACATAAATTAAAAAGCTATCAGAGTGGATGAGAAAGAACAACTATATATTCTCTAGAAGAAACCCATTTTAAATATAAATATAATGACAAATTGAATGTAAAGAGATGGAAAAAGTAATACCATGCTATCAATACTCAAAAGAAGGAAAGAATAGTTATGTTAATTTCACACAAAGTAGAAATTATGGCAAGGAAAATTACTAGGCATAAAGAAGATGAGCAAAACAGAATCACAAATGAGTAAATTCCCCGAGAAGACTACAATCCTTACTGTGCACACACCTAACAAACAAGTGTACAAGGCAGAAACTCAGTAGCAAGGAGAAACAGATGAATCTGTTCTTATTATTGGAGACTTCAACACCTCCTCTCAGTTATTGTCAAGTGTAGAATATAAAAATTCAGTAAGGACATAGTTAGATAGAACATCATCATTAATCAACCAGATATAATTTTCATCTATGGATGTTTGTCCTCAAACAATAGAATACACATTATCCTTTGGCTCTCCTAAAGCATTCACCAAGACATATTTTGGGCAACACAATACACCTTATCAAATTTCAAATATAGGAATCTTTAAAAGTATGCTCTCTGACAAGAACAGAATGACATAAGAAATAAACAGAAAAACAGCTGGATAAGCCTAAAATACTTGGAAATTTAATCACACAGTTCCACAAAAGTCTAAATAACAAATGAATTGAAGAAGTCTCAAAAAATTTTAATTATTGTCAATAATTATTACCAATTAAATTAATATAAAATTAAAACTTATTAAATTTGGTGGAATACAGAGAACTTGTAGCATTGAATGCATATTGTCAAGAATGAAGAAATATGGGCTGGGGTTATGGCGCAGTGGTAGCGTGCTCGCCTAGCATGCGGGAGGCACTGAGTTCGATCCTCAGCACCACATAAAATTAAAATAAAGCTATTGTGTCCACCTACAACTAAAAAATAAATATTTTTTAAAAAAAGAATGAAGAAATATCTAAAATTGATAATCTAAGATTCCACCTTAGGTAAATAAAATAAATAAGAGCAAATAAAATTCAAAGTAATCAGAGAGAAAAAAAATATACAAGTTGGAACAAAAATCAATGAAATTGAAAAGACAAATCAATAAAGAACAAAACCGAAATGTAGTTTTTTGAAACACCAATAAAACTGATAAAACTGTAGCTATGTTGACTAATTTAAAAAGAATTCCAGATACTAATATCAGAAATGTGAAAAGAACTATTGCTGCCAATCTTACAAATGCTAAAAATATCAATAAAGCATTATTATAAATTACACTATGCCCCCAAATTTGATAACCTGAAGAAATACATCAATCCATTAAAAGATACAACCTAGCAAATTCAAACAAACAAAAAGATTACCTGAATAGACATATATCTATTAAATTAACATGTAATAAGTTCTAAAACAAACTATCAGGTCCCAATGGGTTCCTGGTTCTAGGAAACATTTTAAGAATAAATTATACCAATAATCTACAATTTTACAGAAAATAAAAGCAGTAATAATACAATCAAATTCATGACAAAAACGTTTAGCCAACTAAGAATGAAGGAGAATTCTTTAATCCAATAAAGAATGTCTATAAAAAAGTAACTTCTGCAAATATATGCAAAAAGTTAATATCAGAAAAAAACTGGGATAAGGGTAGGTATTGTGGGTATAGTCTACTTCGAAAGACTATATTTATACTAAAATTTTCTGTAAGCTTAAAACTGCTCAAACAGTATATTAATAGCAATGGCTCTTTAATTCTCTTCACACACTGAAAATCATTAAATTGTTCACTTTATAAAGTGCATTTTATTGCCAATGGATTACAACTCGTCTATTGAAACTAAAACATAAAAAATTTTTAAAAAATAAAACAGAAGGAAGGAAGAGAAGCAACTTTCCCTGTAACACAGCATTGTCCTTTTCTCAACTAGCAAGAAGGATTTAATTGTTTTTATAATGATATGCAATTTTTATTTATATATGCCTATTCCTAAAGTTTAATTTTAAGCAATTATTTTGAACAATATTTAGATATTTGAATTCATGTGTAACATCAAAATTTGACACAAAAATATCATACTTTACACAAATGCAATTATATTCATATATACATACATATATATATACATATATATATATCTTTGTACACATCTTCTAAGGTGTACACATCTTCTAAGGTGTACACTTAAAAGTTTTTCCCACAGATCTATGAGTACAATAATGTACAATATAAGAAGTAGCTCAATTGACAATGTTCTCATGTATCATTCACTCATTTTATGTTTGTAGTAGACAGAATAATGTATCCCAAAGCCATATAAAAATGCATGCAGGAAGCCTCATACAAATGTATATTCATGTTGAACTTTGATTTCCAGAAATTTACTAATTCCTGGCACTGCTAAATATGTTATCCTACATGGCAAAACAAAGTTTGTTGAAATAAGTTAAGAATTTTAAGATAGAGGTGTTATCTGGAATTATGCCTTATTACACTGAACCCATTGTAACAACAATCTTTATATAACTGGAGACAGAATCAGGGGAGGTAAAAGAGTAAGAGATGTGAGGAAGGGTGTAGAAGTGAGTGATGCACTAAAGTTGCTGACATTCAAGGTGGAGAAGCATCCATAGATCAGAGAGTGAAGGTGCCCCACCTGCAAAAAAGCTACAAAGGGCAAAGAAACTGATTCTCCACTAGAGCCTCCAAGTAGTTCCTTCAGCAGCCCTGCTTACAACCTCGGCTTTCACTCAGTGAGACCCATGTTGGACTTTGGCCTCTGAAACTGAAAAATAATTAATCTGTGTTATTGTAAGCTACAAAATTCATGGTAACTTTATTAGAATAGCAATAGGAAACTAATAGTATATATTTGGATAGATACAGAGATACATATTTAAGGTGAATTTATTTTTAGTATTATATATTAGAAAAAAAGTTACTTCCCTTTATAAATGATTACATCTTTTCAGGTGACTAATTACATATATCTTTATATTTGCACATTTCTATTTTGGTTTCAGGAAGCCACATAAAAATGTGTATTTGACCTTGAACTTTAATTTCCAATAGATTTTTAATAAATTTTCCTACATGGTGCCATAACTACATGGCTTTTTTTTACAGTGTTATCAACTATATCTATAATTCAATAGCAACATCTAAATCTTTGATAGAAACAAAAATATTTTAAAAAATGAGAGTTTAAAAAAATTTTTAAATGGTCAGTAATATATAATTGATATAACATATTTAAATAAAGGCAAATGAGTAAAATTTGACTCTCAGGATTTGAGAGTAGATATTTTACAATTTTTAAGTTCACAGACTTTCAAGTTTGCAATTGGCATGTGAATTGCATCTTTATTTCTCTATAACATAGTTCAACTTAGTTCATGATGTCCAATTTATGTTGAAGGTAGGAAAAAAAACAATCACCTCAAACCTGGTAAATGAAGGTCATGTTCAGTCAATTGAAGACTTAAGCTAAGACATATTCATGGTTCTTCCTTACCACTCATTTTCTTTTTTCACTGGATGTGCGTTGGGATGGCACAGGAACTATTAATCATATTGTCATCAGGGGAGTGATTTCTAGGCTTGAAATAAATATAGTTTCTCCTGACTAGTCTGAAATATTGGCTTCATCTCCCATTTGGCTGCTGCAATTTACCAGGCAGGGCAACTTGTGATCAATTCTCTGTGGTCACTCAGGAAAACTCAGAATCTGCCGACTAGATCATTTAAAACCATAATTTTAAAATCTGACTCTGGCTTTGGTAATTTATCCACAGTGCTTGTGGCCATCCCTTCATCCCATCCCATCATTTTCATCATAAAAGCACATTGTTTGATATCCCTCAATTCTTAGCTTTTTTTCTAGTCTTCACAAGGAAGGTTGAGGATAAGGATGGACTTTCTAGGCCTTTTCACATGCTCAAGAAAGAGGTGGGACAAGGTAGCTGGGCACGGTGGCACAAGCCTGTAATCCCAGCACTTAGGGAGGCTGAGACAGGAGGATCACAAGTTCAAAGCCAGCCTCAGCAATGGCGAGGTGCTAAGCAACTCAGTTAGACCCTGTCTCTACATAAAACACAAAATAGGGCTGGCATGTGGCTCAGTGTTCAAGTGCCCCTGAGGCCAATCTCCAGAAGCAAGAAAAGAAAAGAAAAGAAAAGAAAAGAAAAGAAAAGAAAAGAAAGAGGTCCTGGGAAAATGCTGCTATAGGTATAGGAATGTGTGCAAAAGTGAGAGACACTTCTACTTTTTTGTGTCTGTCCCAGAGAATGCAGGGCTCTCTGGTCTTCTGGAATTACACTAGTTCATCTTTTTCTTGCATCTTCCTTCTACTCTGATTAGGGTTTGTGTCTGCTTATCTAAGTTTTTGTGGTCTAAATTAGCAAGATTCTGAATATTAATATTTAAGGAAAGCCTTTTGAAATTCAAAATATCAAAAGAAAACAAGCAATTCTTTTTCTCTCCATCAAATACTGTTAAGAATAATTGATTTAATTAAGTATTTAACAAAGGTGAATTTGAAAATCAAATCAATCCTGCTCCATGAAGCAGACTGAAATTGATTCAATTGATGGAGAGTTAAGAAACAATTAGGAAAACTAAAAGTCGGAACTCAAACACAGCAGTTAATATTTTAAGTATGTTATCCCAGTATAGATCAAAACAATGAAGAAAAGGGATATGCTTCTTTGGGGGAGAACATAAAGAGTTTGTTTTGACATACGATCAGTATTGTTAGGTCTGGTCAGGGTCTAAGATGCCCAATTAGGGGAACCAGTCAGCAGCTGAGAAGCAGAGCTGCAAGCCAGATGTGACGTCACTAGTAGACACACCTCCTGTCAATCAGTGAGTTTTCCTGACCTATCCAGGAAGGACTCTGGCCTTCTCTTCCTGTCCCCAAGGCCTCCCCTTCCTGACCGGGTTGTCTTGAAATTCTCTGTGCACGGAATCTACGGCGCCATTCTTCCGGACACGCTCTGGTGAACAGGAGTTTGGTCCGAGGGCGTGCATTCCAATAAAGCCTTGCCGAGTGGCTTAATTCATCTTCTCCTGGTCATGTAATCTTTACATAATGGTGCTGAAAACCTGGGAGGGCTTTGAACCACCCCATACCGGGGTTGACACAAGCCCTCCGGACCGAGAGAACTCCTGAGCCACTCCCTGTCTTCCTCACAACGACCAACAAGAATGAGGTAGGCCCCCGCTTCCTCTTGCTTCTCAGCTTACCCCTCCCCCACTGTTCACTCCAGAGGCCCATCCTGTAAGTCGCACGTGCGCATAGGCGCTCTGTCCACTCAAGGCCAC
>PVHX01027177.1:0-19740 GCA_004024805.1 Geosciurus inauris | reverse complement strand
TGCACAAAGTAGAGGTAAACCATTCCCTCAATCCCTCAGCCGTAGGCACTAGAAGCAGGGCGCTGCTTTAACAAAACTCAGTCTCTCAGAATGTGAGAGATGGGGAAGTAGTATACAAAGGATGGGTGCTAATCGACTGACTATCAGAAAGCCAAAATATACATCTGAGGACTTCCCAATTGGCCGTCTCAGCTTTCACACACTTAGCTGTTCTCCCTTCCCCTCAAATTGGCTAATTGGGGAGTATAAATCGTGTTTCCTCATAGGTAGAACCAAGTGCTCGAAGTTGGAGCAGCTGCAGTCTTGGTTGGGATGTATGGGGAAGGGGGGGCATGGATAACACTGTTGAGAACGAAAAACGTGAACCTTGCCACTTGCTGCGTGAACAATGACCTGTGTGCGAGAATTTTGGTGCTGTGGCCTCACAGTTCCAACCGAGTTTGGTTAAATACAATGAGGAGAGGGGAGCAGTCAGATCTGCACTTAGACGGAGTGTGGTGTGTGAGAACTACTTGTTCCTACAAAACCTGCTACTCACCAAGGGCTGATTGGAGGGAGTAAGTATTCTATGTCGTTTGAGTATACCTTTCAAAAAGAGAGGAATTAGATTTTTAAAAAAATAAATCTGGGTCAGAGGAGGGAACCGAGTTTGGCCAGGACAGAGGGGGATTGTTTCTCCTAAGAGCCTGCTCTTGTGATAGATAGTAGTTCAGAACACAGACAATAGAAAAAGTAGCCGAGAGTGTTGAAGGGGAGAAAATTTCAAAGCTCTCAAAAGAAAATTTGCCGTCTTAATCCCCGTTTAGATATACATGGAGCCGGGCACATGGCGCGTGCCTGTAATCCCAACGGCTCTGAAGGCTGAGGCAAGAGGATTGCGAGTTCAAAGCCAGCCTCAGCAAAAGCGAGGTGCTAAGCAAGACTCTAACTCTAAATCAAATATTTAAAAGGGTTGGGGATGTGGCTTAGTAGTTAAGCGCCTCTGGGTTCAATTCCCAGTACCACTCCCCCCCAAACAAGATATAAGAATATGAGACTTGAGAGAAACAAGGATAAAAATGCCAACTGTATTATACTGAAATGAAATGTACCATACAGCTTTTGGTGAGTCAGAAGGAATTCTATAGAAATTAAGGGTTTTCATCTCCACATAAAAACACACTTTTAAGTGGAGCGCGGTCACGCGCACCTGTAATCCCAGCAACTGTGAAGGCTGAGGCGGGAGGATCTGCAGTTGAGAGCCAGCCTTAGCAATTTAGCAAGGCCCTAAGCAACTTAGCGAGACTCTGCCTCAAAATAAAACATAAAAAGGGATGGGGATGTGACTCACTGGTTAAGTACTCTGGGGGTTTAATCCTCAGAACAAGAAAAGGGGGGTTATAGCTCAGTGGTGGAGCACTTGCCTCACACTTGCCTCACACATGTGAGGCAATCCTCAGCTCCACACAAAAATAAATAAAATAAAGGTATTGTGTCTGTCTACAACTAAAATTAAGAAAAAAAAAACACCTCACATTTCAAGCTGGGTGTAGTTGAACTCAGGAGGCTGAGTTGGGAAGGACTGTTTAATTACGTTCCTGCATCCAATATATAGGACACCTAAAAATATAAATTGATGCCAGGTGCAGTAATGCACGCCTGTATTCTTCGGAAAGCTGAGGCAGGAAGATGGACAGTTCAAGGCCAGCCTCAGTAACATAGCAAGACCCTTAGAAAAATAAAAATTATAAAAATTAAAAAGGACAGGAGTCGTATCTCAATGGCAGACCATTCCTGGGGTCAATCCCCAATACTGCAAAAACAACATCGGCCAAAAAAAAAGAAAAAGGAAGGGTATAGATTCCTTAGGGCTAAAGTAAAGGACAGAGAAAATGTTAAATAAAAAGAGGTTAATTTTTTGTTTTTATAAATGATTACAGGCACTTTCAAAAATCAATCTTCCATTAAATATATTTTAAATTTGTTACAAAACTCTGTTGTTTCCACAGCTACTTATGAGTTAGTATATTTGATAGTAGGAAAAGTAAGAAACCTAAAAGGAAACTATTTTTGCTTTTGGAAAAACAGACTCAAAATGAATGTTTTTCCAAGTTGAACCCACAGCTTAGTGCATACTAAGCACTGAACTACACCCCCAGGCCCCAAATGAACTGTTTTAATTTGTAAGGAATTATTGATAAATATAGTTTTCAAAACAAGTGAAAAGAAGAATAAAAACAGGATTGGGGGTATAGCTTAGTGGTAGAGAGCTTGTCTAACAGGCACCAGATCCTGGATTTTATCCTCAGCACAACCAAACAAAAAAAAAGCAATTAACCAGCAAGCCAGTATGTTATAATTTAATTCAGACAGAGGCAGAGATGATGTTGATGTTTACTTTTGTGTTCCCAGAAGAATTTCAATGTAGAAATTGCTAAATAAGTCATTATATAAATAAAGTTGCAAAAGTAATGCCCAATTTATTTAGAGAATAAATGGATTTTGAATATTTCGAAGTCATTCAGTTATAAACAGAATTTGGGGGGGATTTTTAAAAATATCTTTTTAGTTATAGATGAACACAATACCTTTATTTATTTATTTATTTTATGTGGTGCTGAGGCTCAAACCCAGTGCCTCACAAGTGCAAGGCAAGCACTCTACCACTGAACCACAACCCGAGTCCATGGGGGGATTTTTTTTTTACCTATTTACTTAAGTAAATTCCAAAAAGTTGCTATTTGATGATTTTTATTACTCTGATTTTATTTACCATATGTACTTGAATTAATAAAATATCATTTAAAAATAATCTATAAGCATATTAATTGATTTAATTTAAACTTTTTTCTAATTAAAATCAATGAGTCTTTTCTTTTGGTACCAGAGATTAAACCCAGGGGCACTTAAACACTGAGCCACATCCTCAGGCCTTTTAATTTAATTTTACTTTATTTTACCTTATTTTATTTTGTTTTGAGACAGGATCTCGCTAAATTGCTCAGAATCTCGCTAAGTTGCCGCGGCTGGCTTTGAACTGCAATCCTCCTGCCTCAGCCTCCAGAATAACTAGCATTACATGCCCTATATCTTTTTAAATTTTATTTCTTTTTTGATACTGGGGATTGAACCCAGGGTCACTTTAACACTCAGCTAAATCCCAAGTACTTTTGATTTTTTTTTAAATTTTGAAACAGGGGGTTTCACTACATTGTCAAGGCTGGCCTTGAACCTGCAATCCTCCTGCCTCATCCTTCTGAGTCACTGGGATTAAGGCATGTGCCATAAAGTCATCCTTACTGATACTATGGACAGATGCAAGTAAACTAGCATGATCCCAATCTCACAACTGAACTGACTTGATCCAAAGGTTACTGATATTGCTTCATGGGTCTGAAGCCACCCTGATTCAACTTTTTTAGAACCTAACTGGCTTCAATGTTCTGTTAATGAGCTGGTTCTGCAGTAACTGTTTTTAAGCCAGTTGTGGCTACTACCAAGATAGATACCCCAACTACTTTTATCTGTGAGGATCCTAAGAGCTAAGATTGATGTAGGAGAAAGAAAGGCTTTGCCTGGATAATGATTTCCTTGGCATTGGCCTAGTACAATAGAATGAGAGAAACAAAAACACAGGGCCTAAAACTCACTCACTTCCCTCCTTTCCTCCTTTCCTCCCTCCTTCCCTCCCTACCTCCCTTCCTTCCTTCCTTCCAACACAGGGGTGTTTTACCACTGAACCACATCGCCAGTCTTTATTTATTTATTTATTTATTTAGCTGAGAATCAAACCCAAGGCTTCATGCATGCTAAGCAAGTGCTTTAACACTGAGCTATGTCCCTAATCCTTATTTTTTAAATTTTGATACAGGGTCTCACTAAAGTTGCCCAGGGTCTCACTAAGGTTGCTGAGGCTGACCTCAGACTTATGATCCTGCAGCCTCAGCTTCCTGAGTTTCTAGGATTAGAGGCATGCACCACCATGCCCTGCAGAATATTTACTTTTTAAATAACCAAATTTCAAATAAAGTATTTAGCACTGTATTTTGGTTTTATTGAAACTCTTACTTGAATTTCCCCTAATTTAAATTTTTCTTGGCCTATTTAAATAACAATGTCAGAAATACAAGCAGTGTGGATTCAGAATCTTTTTTTATCATTACACCATATGACACAAATAGAAGAATATACTCCAAAGTACAAAGGCAGGAAATTATAGGGTATATTTAATAAGCTGTTCAGTTTTTAACAGAACAGAGAACACATATAAGAGAATAATAGGAGGGAAGGGTAGAATATGAGGCTGGGGCTATATCTTAAAGGGTCATGATGCCCAGACTCAAGGTGAACTTAAATGTATTTCAAATTTACAAATAATTCATCAAATGCATCTTCCCTTGCTTTTAAAAATATGATCTGTTTGTGTAAAATGAACTTTAACTCATTAAGTCCCAAGTTTTCAATTCTCAGAACATCACAAATATTCAAATATTATTTAAAAGTTATATTAAGTGGTATATTTGTTGCTCAATTTAAGTTTTATTGGTGTTCCACATCTGAGACAATGGGGAAAATGGATTAATCAATGTTTTTTTAATTAAAGTTTAAAATATAATTTTGATTTGTTAAACTTCTAAAGATCTAGTAGAATCTTAATTTCCATTCAATTTAGAATTTTTCCCAAAATCATGTAATTGTTTTTCTTTTGATAGCTTGAACTATTTAAATAGTATATACAAAAATCTGTGATTCTTTTGTTTTTCAAAATACAACAAACTTCTCAGAATTTATTACTGTGTGTTTACAGATGATTATTCCATATGATATAGTAAAAATTATTTTTGCTAGTGTGCTAATTTTATCATTATATTTCTACTCTAATTTAGCTAGAGTGCTAGTCTATGTCATTTTATGCCAGCATAATTGAGATATCCAATTGGAGCTCAGTTCCTAATATGCTTGATATATATAAAATATTACTAAGAATTATTGTGAATGATTCATTTAACAATCCAAACACATCCTAAGGAGTGGTATCCCTTTCAAAGTAGTCACTTTGGAAGGCTAATCTATTTATTCTAATGATATTGCTATTGCTCAAATTACTTCTGAAGCTACTCTTCTAGAATTACTTTGAGGCCTGTAGCACATTGTTTTGAATATCCTCAGATAAGCAAATCTTCATATTTTGAAAGAAGATGTCATCTAGATATATGTAGAAATAACTTGGAGACAAATCTGATGTGTAATGAAACTGAATGATATCATAATGATACCTATTGTCATGTTAAAAAGATATATTATGTGTATATATGTATATGTATACACATAATATGTATGGGCAATTTCAGAAGAAAAGGAAAATTCCAAAATATTTTGAGCATTGATAGCATAATTTACATCAAAGTATAAGTTTCCAAGGTGACTATTTTGAAATACCAAATTCATATGAATTTAATAATGCTGTGTTCAGTATTCATCAACTGCTGTGTACTAGCTCCAGTTATTGAGGTTTTTCAGTCTACAGTTATAGCTTCTCACTGTCCACACTTCCCTATCTCTCATGAATTGAGAACTCAGGTCGAAGTTTCTTCCCAACTAACTCACAGATATTTGCAATTAATCTGTCTCTCCTAACTCCTACATCTAGTGCATCCACTAAAACATAGCCTTCCTTCATAATCTCCACTGTGGCTACCCAGGTAACACCACAGCCTGGCTTGTGCCTGGCTTGTTTTCTCTCATCCTACAGGAACATTCATCTAGCTGCCAACTCCCCCACAATTCTCAAAAGTAGACCCTGAATTCAATATTTCCACCAATGGGACTGAGTCCCACTTCACACTAAATACACCTCCTTGTAACCATGACTATTCCAACCTTTCTGCCCTAAAGCACTGCTCAGGTCCAGAAACTCCTGCTACTATGTCTCTGCCAAACAGATAAGATCACATGAATAACTATTCTGACTGTTACCTCAGACACTGTATTTGGAATTCCTGATGACCTTTCTTCTGAGTTAGCTTTACTGATCCCAGATTATTCTCCTCTTACCAGTTAGTCCACTATTGAACTCTCACAAGCCTCGTGATCAAATATCTGTGGGTACTGGCACTAGGGCCAGAAAATAATTTTTATGCAGCTTTTCATATTTTAGAAAATTCTTTCACCTATGTTGTGTAATTTGACCATAACAAAAATTCTGTAAAGTAACTAATGCTGGTATAATAAACAATTTCTGCTAGATTTGTTTTTTAACATCTCATTGTACAAATCAAAATACCAATTATAACTGATGTCTGAAGGCACTATTCGCTTTCATTGTCAAAGGTAGAGAATGTTTCAATAATTTTTTGTCTTTAATATTAGGTAAATATTTAATGAACACAATCAACTTAGAATTTTAAAATATAAACAAGAGCCTCTTTGTTTAATTTAATATGTGTCAATTATTCATTACCATAGGAGACTGCCAGGCCATACTGTGAGAGAAAATTGTTTTATCACCTTTTATTTCACCTTTTCCAATTTAATGAGTTTCCAATGTAATGAGTTTTATCATTAACTTATTCTACATCATTATTGGAAGTCATATTCATGCCCAGCAAAATTAAACTTTTAAAGAATTAATAATAGCTAGCATATGTTGAGTGCTGACTATGTGCCAGGCACAATCCCTAGCTCTTTTACATGCATTAAGCTACTTAATCCTTGTAACAACTCTAAGAGATAGACGCTATTATTATCCCCACTTTACAGATAAAGGAATTTAGGTATAAAGAGCTTAAATAATGTGCTTAAGGTCACAAAGCTAAGAAATAAATGATAGATACAAATCCAGGAAGCATAACCCCAGGACCTTTATTCTTAATCATTGTGATATATTGCCTCTATGCTAAAGGGAAATTTAATATTTATTTCATCCTTGACATCTCCAATAGGTATTAAGAAAAGTTTTATATTTAGCAAAGAAATTCAAAGTAAGAGTAAAACATAATAAAACAGAAGTTGCCAAACACCATCTACATGCAGATCTTGATTATGACAGGAGACTATACCAGCACACACTTAAGAATCTCTTTGTAATACCATTCTAGGCACAATGCAAAAATTTAATGGACCATTTTAATAAAAGCATTAAAGAAATGTTTCCTGAGAGTTAATTGTATAAAATTATGTTTAAAAAATATAAGCAGAAGTGTGGAAAGATTCCTATTGTAGTTATCCCCAAATCACTAACAATAGGCCTAATTCTACAGTCTTTATTCAGTTTATTCATTAAAGTCTGACACCTCTGAGATTTTTAAAAATCCTGAATATCCTACTCTAAAAATAACTGCAGAGGTTATTTAAAATACTGATGTCAGGATTTTAAATATTTGTAATTTTATTGTTTATACTTTATTATTTGAAAAATTTTCCACACTAGACATATATAGTATTGGTGTTATAATCATAAAAAACAATTATTTCACTGTGTGTTAACTTTCACTAAAGTCAAACAACCCATTAGAGATCTCAAATGGAAATATAAAGCTGGGCATCACCAAGGGTTAATTAAGAATTGAAATAGACAGTTACGGTGGCGCACACCTGTAATCCCAGCCAGGGAGGCTGAGGCAGAAAGAATACAAGTCAAGAGGCCTGTCTGAATTTAGTTAGACACTGTCTCAAAATTTTAAAAAGGGATGACTGGTGACAGGGTACAGTTCAGTGATGAAACCCTTGCCTAACTTGTATAAGGCTCTGAGTTCCATTCCCAGCACCAACAAAAAAAATTTAAAAATTTAAAAAAAATAAGGAATTGAAATAAAGCAGATAGGAACAGGTTTGCCTGAGGCAAAACTGTGAGCTGAATAAAGGTTATCTAGGCATATCCCTCAAGCAACAGCTTTTTTCGTTTCACCGAATGGAATATGTAGCCTAAACAGCATACATGAAACAGATAAAAAGATAGTCTAATATGTGTGTTCCCAAATAATGGTATATAACCTGTAAGAATCTGCATTTTTAACCAACTTCCCGTGCGATTCTTCTTTTTTTTCAAGGTGATTCTGTAGCACACTAAAACCTGAGAACTACTATGGTAGGTGAAGTGCTTGTTAGATTGAATATGAAGTTTTAGTAAATGGCTGAATGCTTGAGTTTACTTGCTGTATCATGTCTGTGAGTTAGCAAAATACATGCATCTATCTAAAGTAGATTACAAATATTTTCAAATAAGAGACAATGGAGTGACCCAATGAAAGAAGGGGGATATGACAATAAACAAATCTTCATGTCTTAAATAAAACAGAAAAGTGAAATATTTACATCTGATTATATTCTTCCTTAGAATATGGAATCTGAAAATATGGAATCTGAGAATACAGAAACTGAAAATATGGAAACAGAAAATATGGAGTCTGAAAATATGGAAATTGAGACTATTTCTTCAATTTCTACTCTGCAAGCCCTCTCTAATCTACTTTATCCTGAAGAAGAGGATGATTTCGATTTTGGACAGGTGGTCATATACTTAGAAATGAATTAGTTCTGTTCAGTGAAGTTGTGGAGCTGTGTTTGAACAACTTGTTCCCACCTTGCTGTGGGAGCAAAGCTGTGTCATCTGATACATTCACAGGAGGATGCAAGGCTGATTATGCATGAGAGTATAACCTCTAGTACATTTCTAGCAAACATAATTATATTTTTCTAAACCACCTGAACACTGAATAGGAAAATAGTTCTGTAACTATGGTAGCAATATCCACATTTGTCATTTATATTTATGGTCAAAGAATGCTTGACAACCATTGTAGTGTGGTAGCTAGGACTATTTTTGCCTAGATAATGTTTCTATAAAACAAGTATTTTTCAATTATACAGTATTAATTGGACCCCCAAGTACCAGTTCCTTGATTTTTAAAACATTTACCTAAACATGAAAACAGAACAAAATATTTTGAACCAAATAGTAGGACAAACTTGCTTGGGCCTACTAAGGTCAGTTTCTTAGTACATGTCTGAATAGACTTAATAGCATTTGGGCTCAGGACAGATAACATTGAGCCTTGTAACAGCAAGATGGGCTTCAACCAGGAACAGAAAGTTTCCCAGATTGACTTTGGCAACTCCAAGGTCACTGTCATTATTTCCAGAATAAGCAAAAAACTTTTTTTAAAACTTCTGTCCTCCATTCTCCACTCATTAAATATCAATGAACCTTGGCTATCAAACTGTCTATGATAAGACAAAGTTTAGGGCAAAAATCCTCTACTGTAATAGAATATGTCAATTTACATAAAACAATTTAATGAGGTTTTTCATTATTGTGACCATGAATAAATCATCTTCCATGAATATACATATCAATTTACTCCTCCAAAAATTCCTTTTGGCCATTGTGTGGAAAAGAAAGTATATTCTGAATAGGCTATAAATTCAATGAATCAGACACTGGATTGTTCGTTCGCCCTCAAGGAAGAACTTAGGTGGAACACGGTAGAATTAAATAAGTCATGAAATGGAAATAAAATTTGTAGAACAGAGAAACTGAGTTATCGTGGAATTAGGAAGTTTAAACGAAGTCTGAGTAGATCCTAGCAAATTAATATTAGTGTGAAACACACACACACACACACACACGTATACAACATACAGGAGAAAAAAGAAAAAGGAGCAATGTATCAATGATTTGGGAAAGCAAGTTCATTTTTGCTCCCTTGAAATAGCAGAATCATACTTTTTTGAAGCTGACGTCTTGAGAAAGGTAGGGTTATGCAATATTAGAAAAGCATCTTAAGTATTTGAGAGACAGTGATCTTGAATATAGTAAAGTGGAATTTATAATTGGAACAGATTTAGAGATAAGAATATACCCTGGTTACAAAGCCTTTTCCCTTTGGTGTTTATGACTAGAGATGTTTATTTGTATGTAGAGATGTTTCTAGGAGGAGATGTTTATGAGAACAGAGAGACTATAACATCATTTTAGCAAATTGTACAATTTATAAAGGAAAATTACTATAATAATGTATGATTCTGTATATCTGGGTTATAAGCAATTTTGAGATAATTGGTCATTCAGACACCACAGTACAGATATCATTAGAGGGTATAGAATTAGAGTATCAGAACAGTGGGAGAATAATTAATGTTTCTAATGAACTATTAAATTTTCCAGGAGAGAAACTGCCTTTCATTTTTTAACATGTATTAATCTGGGGAACTGTGGAATGATTACAAGAGTGATGTGTTTTTGAAAATATACTCTCTGAAAACAGCAAGAGAACCATTGCATGCACATTGGTTCATTTACCCTATCCCACTTCTAAATGAATTGTTAAGAATCAAGGAGATTGGTAAGGGAGTATGTGTTTTGTTTTTCAATCTCCTGGGGGGATCTTAAGGACTATGGGAAATAAGGTTTACTACTCTTCACAGACATTGTGACAAGGATGTTCAAACTCTCTTATATATTGCACCGTGACATGAATTGCAATGATAAATTACTCAGATAATTGGCTGAGATTCGTGTTAAAGACTCAAAGGATGTCCTTATAGAAAATAATTTCCAGATTTTTTTTTAAAGTTTTCATTTCCTCATTCCATATTTTCACTTGTAATTTTTATTTTTAATCATTTATTTTCATTGTTAATAAGTCACAATCACGCTATGTTCTGATATTCTGGTCCAATCAACACTTTCCATGAAGAGCATACCAATTTTTGTCAGGAATGTTCAAGGTTTTATTTTTACTGATTTTAATTTTCTGTGGAAGGAGGCACTCAACAAAACAAGAGGCCCTCATGTTCCAAGAAATGCTTTACCCTAACTGACTATTAGTATTCTGATGATTAATAATTTAAGAAAGGTACTACACATTTATATGACCTTAGTGATTAAAAAGAAGAAAAAATTGCCCAGAATACTGTCTTGGGATTTTCATATAAAAATGTCAGTAATGCCTTAACCGCAGACATAGCACTTTTGAATCTTCTTTTTGAAAAAGAATACTTACTGTCTCAGACACTGTTGAGATATTATAGATTAATTTCTGATTTATAACTCTTGGAATAGTTTAGCATAATAAAGACCCAGGTGGGCTTTTCTTATGAGCTTTCAAGGACAGACACACTCCCCTTTCCCAAACAGGACATTCTAACTTTTGAACATGTCTAAAATCTTAGAAGATGAGAGAGAGCAGGGGCCTGAGAAAAGAGAGCTAGAGGTGCTAGTTTGTCAGGACCCAAAGTAATAAGAATATTTGACTGCCAGCAATGGAATGAATTGAGATACAGAATCTGAAATCAGAAAGAACAATTAGCAAGAAGATGGGAATTTCTTGAAATATCAAAGAATCCCTGAGAGAGGCCCATGAAGTGGTTGCCACTATATTGATAATGCAATACTTGAAAAAATGAAGACTGCTCTTGTTCTGGAGTCAGGGTCAGTCCTCCTGTGGTATGCATGCTTGTGCAGAAGACGGCAAAATAAAAATGTATGAAGAATAATGTTGTTCAGCATGTATTTGACAATATGCATTTGGGATTGCTGTATAAATCCATTAGTACAGTGTCATGAGGTGGTGGGTTGAGGAAACATTTCATACTCATAGTAAAAAACAGTGAAAGTTGTCAGGGTTTTTGAATGAGTCTTTGGAAGTCTGAATAATATTTAACTGCTAGTTACTTCTTAGTTTTTATTTCTATAAAACTTTCCCACATTTCTATTCCCCATCTACCAACGATGATACAGTGCCCAAATCCAAAAATTTCAGTGTTTTCTACTAATACTTGGTTCTAACCTTCATGGAGATGAATGTGGCTCATTCCCCTATCCCCAGGGACGCATGGTTCACTGAACTAGAACTGGGGATTTAATCTGGCCAAAACTAAATTCTGACTCAGAGAATATTAAACTGAATATTTTTGAAAGGTCTAGGAAAACACATTCAAAATAATAATTGGTATCTGTCTATTGTATAACAATGATGAATAATTAAATCAGAAAGTTCTATGAGCTTTTTAGATAGAAATATCACCAGATTTAAAGTGTTACTAGTCATACAGTTATACCAGTAGTAGTTATAGAATGTTGGAATTTTTTTTCTTCTTCCCCAGTCCAACTGTTCATGTACTATTGGAGCCATGGGCCCTGGAAATATTGGACCACCAAAATCAGAAGAGCTCAATGGTAAGTTATTTAATAAAGCAGTATAAATCAATAGGATAAATATGAATACTTGGTAGCAAAATTATGGGGAGAGTAATACCAAAATTAGCACTTATTAAAATGAGCTAACCAGGGGCTGGGGTTGTGGCTCAGTGGTAGAGCACTTGCCTGGTGCATGTGGGGCACTGGGTTAAATCCTCAGCACCACATATAATATAAATAAATAAAATAAAATAAAGGTACTACGTCCATCTACAACCAAAAAATATTTTTTTTAAAAAATGAGCTAACCAACAATGTATTGCATAGTTAAAAATTGCTATTAGAGTAAATTTTAAGTGTTTCTCACCATAAATAAAAGTATATGAGGTAATGTATATGCCATTTGGCCTGGTTTAACCATTACACAATGTTTACATGCTTCAAAACATTATGCTGGGGCTGAGGCTGTAGCTCGGTGGCAGAGTAATTGCCTAGCATGTGTGAGGCACTGGGTTCGATCCTTAGCACCACATAAAAGTAAACAAAATAAATGCATTCTGTCCATCTATAACTACAAAACAAATTTTTTAAAAATTATGCTGTATATGACAAGTATAAAAAATTTTGTCAATATAAAAATAAATAATATTAAAAAGAAAAAAAAGTTGAGTGTGGTGGTACACATCTATAATCCCAGTGGCTCAGGAGGCTAATGTAGGAGGATTGTGAGTTCCAAGCCAGCCTCAGTAACTCACTGAGGCACTAAGCAATACAGTGAGACCTTTTTGCTAAATACAATACAAAAAGGGCTGTGGATGTAGCTCAATGTTGAGTGCCCCTAGGTTCAATCTCCAGTACCAAAAAAAAAAAAAGGAAAAAGAAATAATCATGGAAATGATGAATAGCCATTTACACATAAGATGCTGTAATGCTGTTTTTACTCTACTGTGGCAGGAGTAGTTTTCCTAGTACTGTAAATTAATTTGCCTTGAATTATCCACATTCCTTGACATATTTTCTGACATGTGACTAAGAAAGTCATGTGTGATTAGATAATTTTTTAAAAGTTTAGGGTCTCTTTTCCAAGGTGCTTAGCTTCTTCACCTTTTACTCTTCTATATTCTGTCAATTTCACAAAATTTGTTCATTAATTCATTCAATAAACATTTATTGAGAGCCTATTATGTACCAGGCAGTATGATCATCTCTGAGACTGTGATCAAGACCAAAATAGTCCCTGCTGTGTTTGATCTAATAGGCTTTTGGAAAAAACAATAAAACAAGTCACCACACAATTTTATATTACATTGGATAATTGAGAATTAAATTTCATGGAATTATTTTAAAAATCACAGGTCCAGCTCAGTGGCAGAGCACTTGGCTAGCATGTAGAAGTCCTGGCTCCATCCCTAGCCCTTCAAAATAATAATAATAATAATCACAGTTCCAAAAACTAGAATAAAAACATATTGTAATGTTTTCCTAGCATTTTGGTGTATACATTTTCAGAGTTGAGCTTTTCTCAAATCTTTAAAAATATAGGAGACTCTAATTCTGTTGGTTATAATCACAGTTACCAGAAGATGGGCAGAGAGAGGAAGTGAATTCATTCATTAACCTAGCTAATTGTGAAAGATTATCTGGAAAAATGTTTAAAATAATGGATAAAATGAGGTCTAATGATATTTAAAATTTTCAGTTATTGCTCAAGAGGCTATTTGCCTTAGAGAGATATTCAATACATGGCAGACTAGTTCAAATTCAGATGTACTTCTGTGCTGCCTGTTATTTCTGATAATACAAGTCTAATAATCTCTAAATTTTGAGGGCAATGAGTCACATGCAAAATGTTATATATAAATCTGTACTCTAAGGCTTTAGAAGGTCCATAATAGATAGAAGCAGATAATTTAAAAGGAATTGGCAGAATTGAAAACCTAACAGTCAGGTACATTTCTGGGAATGCTTGAAAGGACTCAGTGTTCTGCACCTAATGCATGTTCCCACTGATGACACTATAGAACAAACGTAAGCTGAATTTTTGCATGCTTACTGGAGCTTGTCTCTTTTAAACATTTTAAAGATGACATAGAAAACCAAAAGTTCTACATAAAGAACAAGAAGTGACAAATATTTTCTTTAAAATACTGAGTTAAAAATGATCCTCATACCACTGCTTTAAATTTTCTTAATTGATGTTATTTTTTTGTTATGTCATGCTTGTATAGAAAAGGCATTAAAGGGATTTTATGTTGTAAAACACAATACTAGGCATACATTTCTGTCTAAATCATATTGATCATGTTTGATTTTTATCTTTTATATATACATATAAATCTTTTACATGTGATCCTGTTTCTGAAAATGGTGTAGTATTTCTTTTGTATGTCTATATCTATATATAATCTATCTATCTATCATCTATCTATCTATTTATCTATCTATCTGTCTATCTATCTATCTACCTACCTACCTATATGTATGTATATATAGAGAGGGAGATTGAGAGACACAGAAAGAGAGACAGACACAGACAGAGAGGGACTGGAAAGACATAAGACATCAGAATGCCAACAATTAACTCCAGGCAGTTGGATTATAGATTATCTATTTTTTTCTTTTTGCTTATATATTTTTTCTACAATTATTATTATAATTCTATAATGTATTGGTCTGTACTGATAATATTTAAAATCAGTTGTTACTAATTTAGCCTGTCTGGACCAAAATAGCAAGTTAATAATTACAAATAATGTTTTACTTCAGTTATCCCAAAATGAGCGTGAAGAACATGAACAATTTAGAGAAGGAAAATAAGCAACAGCTTCAGCTTTATCTTCCCTTTTTTTTACAGCCATCTCCCAAACCAGTGATGAAAATAGTGAGGACATCTGGAATCCAGAAGAAGTTCCAGAAGGAGCAGAGCATGACGACATGTGGGATGTTCGAGAAATCCCAGAGTAAGTCAAATCAAGCCAGGAATGTGTTTAGGGTTTAAGTTAGATGTATTATCTGATATCATTCTGTTTTTGACAATTCATAAAGTAAGTTATACTACATAAAAGATAAAACTATAGGGACACACAGAAGGCATGTATAATTGATCATTTTTTGCCTTCTAAGGCAAAAACAAATAATAAAACATAATATCTTCCTTTCAGTTTTATCTGGAAAAAATGAAAAATTGTCATTTTCATTATAAATTCATTTTTAATATCAGTTTGTTCTCTAGTATAGAACTAACAGTAGGAGAAAATCACCCCACTAAATTGCAAGCATTCATACACACTCAATTATAATACCATGTTTATGTGTCAACAATCTGCTTTTAATTACTCAGTGTTTTATAATTTCAGCAAAAGCCTGTGTATTATTCCCTTCAATTATCAATTATTGCCCAGACTTACTTACTACATATTTTGGGATTATGTTTAGTATTCAGAGTGTTTTGCAAACAAGATTCAAGCCTTGTAGCCTTTTCAATACAATCAAACTATAGATATAAAATTTAGAATCATTATCATGAAAAAAGCCTTTCAGATTTTTTAAAACCCTCATACTTTTAAGGAATATAATGTATATCTACATACAGTGATGAAATTAATTGTTAAATATAATAAGCAGTAAATATATATATTTTAAAATAAAACTTTGAGTATATAGATGAACTGAAAAACAAAGCCAATATTTATAAAATTATAATGTACTTTATTAGTCTCAAAGACTTTTATGGCAAGTGATCTGTCAACTTTTCTAATTGTGACTACAAAACTAACTGTCCAATTCATTTTTTAAAAAACACCCTATGCTTCTATCCTCTATGTCAGTTTTGAAAATAGAAGCAGTGGAAGAGTGGGGATAATTAATGTCAAATAAGTATCCAGCTTTCAAATAAACTATTCCAAAAAATATACCTTGTAAAAAATCAAAGGAGATTTTTAAAAATTTGCATCTTAAGAATGAGAAAAGAAAATATCAGGTCAGGTTTATACAGTGACCACACGTCCATATGAAAAGTAAGTATTAAGTCACTCATTTGTCACATTGTCTAATGAATATCACACATCTGTATGCAGAAAGCTCCAAATGTTAGTCCATTTTCACTTTTCATCCCCATGTTTGAGGTTCTCTAGATAGAATATCCATGAAATCTTTAAATGAATAATAACTCCTTTCAAGATGTGAGGAACAGCTGGGCGCAGTGGCACACACTTGTAATCCCAGCACTTTGGTAGGCTGGGACAGGAGAATCGCAAGTTCAAAGCCAGCCTCAGCAAAAGTGAGGCGCTAAGCAACTCAGTGAGACCTTGTCTGTAAATAAAACACAAAATAGTGCTGGGGATGTGGCTCAGTGCTCGAGTACCCCTGAGTTCAATCCCCAGTTTAAAAAAAATAGATATGAGGAACATTGCTTTATATGATTTTTATCTCTCTTTTTTACCTTTTGAAAATATATTTCAAAATGCCCGATGGGTAAAGAAGAAAATGGGTAAAGAACATGAACAAGCTATTCACAAAAGAAGACTTACAAGTGGCCAAATGAAAAATAATAAGGGTCTGAGCTAAGACACTGAACTTGGGGAAAAGTGTCAGGGACTTTATTTGAGCAAGTTTGAAGAAGGTTTCATATATAATTAGATATAATGAATGAGAGCATCTAGGATGATGCTGGGCTTACTAGCTTGGGGATTGAGTAAATGGTAAATACATTAACTGTGATAGAGTATGTAGGTGGAGAAGAAGCAGTGAGTTTTGTGTTGGATATGTAGACCTGAAGCGTCTTTGAGACATGAAGGCAAACCTGTATAGTTGGCTGTTGGGAAATTGTATCTGAAACTCAGAATAAGAGCAGGAACTTGAACAAATCTGTCTGGGAGTCATGAGCTTGTGGAATGATCCTTTGTTTTGTTTTAACCTGGCTTGACATTTGTAAATACTTGGTAGACATTATAGCCAATTAAGAGATAAGTGCCCTATATCAAATACCTACTTATTTCTAATTCTGTTTAAACCCTCCAAAATCCCTTTCTTATTCTTGGGCATTCCTATTTACAAATGGTCAGAAGTTCCTTCTAGTCCTTTAGGCTTCCAGCTCAGTGATTTACCATGTCTTCATTAGGGTATAATTGTGCATAAAAAAACAAATTTTAGGGCAGGAGGTGTTGCTAAGTAATAGAGTACTTGCCTAGTATGCATGAGTCCCTGGGGTCAATCAAGATCACTAAATTTAAGAGGAAGGAAAGATTTGTGAATTGCCTTTGTGTGGTAAAATAACAGGAAAATCCTTCATTGAACTAAGAATTCTGTAGGATCAGTTTCTATATGCCATAGTGTAGCTGTGCTGACTGCATTACCTGTGTAGAACTGTGGAAATAGAAAAGACCATAGAAGTCATTTAGTTTTCACCCACCCTTACCATGAATTATACAAGTACAGAAGCCAAGACCCCACGAGTTTGTAACTTGACCAAGGTCACACAGTTAACAGAGAGTACTAAACCTGGATTTTCTAACTCTACTCTGTGGTTTAAAATTAGCAGAGAAGAGTTTCTATCTGTCTATCAAACCCTGGGTTATGGGCTCAGTGTTTTTCTGAGCCACTGTATTATAGGAATGAACCTTTTCTTAATCTTCTACTTTTAATCTTATTATATTATTAGAAATTCCCTCAATTTATTTTATCCATATAGTTCTAAAAGAGTTAAGATTTATTTTAAAAAATAAGTATATATAAAATAATATCCTGCTTTTTAGAATTTAGTATTTTTTGCTATGATTCTAGACTTCTGTTCCCTTTTGTTCTACTACACGTCTGAAAAAAAGCAAGCATTTTATTTAGCCCATTTATTTTTTGCAATAGCATATCCTCATATGTTTCTTGTTTTCTGCTTTGTGATAGGAAATTGCTCTTTCATTTTAGTCCCTATCATAATTGACTTTTTTTTCAGGTATGAGATTATATTCAAACAACAGGTAGGAACTGAGGATATATATCTAGGATTGACAAGAAAGGATTCTTCAACAGCATGTTGTCAGGAGCTAGTGGTAAGCCTCTCCTCCCTTTTCTCATTGTCTGTATGACCATTGCAGCTGAATTGACTTACATACATAAGATTGTAGACAAAGATGTAAATTCTTTATAGTCGTTGCTATGTTTCAGGCACTAGGGGAATATGGAATAGACAGTTTAAAATTGGTAACATTTACAAAATCAATGAAGTTTATACAAGTTGGACAAGATTTACAAACAAACAGTAAAATCATATGACACAGTACATGATTGCTACAGGTAGTCCTTCTAAAACCATCCAATCTGATTGTACTGAATATTCTTTCACCTTTCTGCTGTCACATGCATGTTGTCTGATTGGTTATTACCTTTTTTTAATATTTTATTAGTTTTCAGTGGACCTTTATTTTATTTATTTATATGTGGTGCTGAGACTCGAACCCAGTACGTCACACATGCGAGGCAAGTGCACTGCCATTGAGCCACAACCCCAGCCCTGGTTATTACCTTTTGATGGTGACAGGAAATCAGAATGAAATATTACCTTCCTTGAATCAGTTCACTTCTGAACATCTGATTTAAACTACTAAGAAGACGTCTAAAATGTTGCTTCACTCCTTTATTTGAATGACACTACAGCATGTTGGGGAGCATCCATGTTGCTGTTTCTGTATAATAACTGTAACAATACCAGAGAAATCAATAATATCACATTACTTCTGCTTATTTGATCCTCCTAATGATCTTATTGAAAAGTCTTGGCCTAATCTAGAGTGTAGAATTAGACTTACTTTGGCAACAAACACAAGTAATTCTGTTGTAAAAGGTTAATTTTGAGGTGGGGCTATGCTTCTATCTTTGTATCTTTGTTCCTCTTCTCTTAGAATACATTATAGAATACTGAAGTGCCTATAGGATATGCTTAATATTAATATTTTTTTTCTTAAGCAAATGATAAATGGAGTCTCTCTTTGGCATGAACTTCAAATTTTCTCTTATTAGCAGAATCTAAGATATTCAATTGAATCAAGTAAAATAATGGGAATAGTGACTTTAAGTACCTCAGGAGATTTTTCAAACTCTAATGAGTTAAGGTTTCAAGTGATCTTGAAGTAATTAGTTCCCAGGGTTTTACCAGTAATATTCAAATTCCTCTCTCCTAAATTATTGTAAAATTATGTTTTCAATGTCTAGTGTTGGGGATTGCTCTAAGCTCTGGAGAAATTCTAGGCCCTAAATAAATAAAACTGTTGTGAGCCTTTCCATTTCTCTCATGCAAATTGCTACTACTAGTTTTAATAATAAAGGTATCTTGAATAATGAATCTTGGAAACTAAATCATACCTCATAATAGGAATATACAGTTTATCTAAAACTCAATAAGTATATACAAAAGACCTGATCCTTCCCTCTAATGAATTTATAATTGACTAAAGAGACAAAGCTACCATAAATGAACTAATTGTATTATTAACAAACTCATTGAAAGGCAATTGTAAATCTACTAGGAGTTCAGAGAGTTTGGATAAGGCATGAACACCACTCACTGAAGGGCAGCAGGAAATAAAACATTTGTTGGTTCTATAGCACTTTACCACTTGTATATCATTCTT
>PVHX01027176.1:0-19746 GCA_004024805.1 Geosciurus inauris | reverse complement strand
GAGGCACTGGGTTCGATTCTCAGCACCACATATAAATAAATGAATAAAATAAAGGTCCATTAACAACTAAAAAATATTTGAAAAAAAATTTAAAAAAATAAAAAGGGAAAAAACCCTTAAAATACAATTAGTAGGTCCAGCCCAAGCATGGAAAAATTCAGTAATTTTAAGTTCATATTGGATAAATGACTCATTTATGGAAAATCAGAAATACTTCCCATTTCGCTCATCACAATAAAAAAATTCTCACATATCCTCTAGGGGAGAACAGGTATAGCACATGATAATGGGTGACCCAACCTAGCAGTCAACACAGTTAACTTTTGCATGTAGCTCAGTTATTAAACTATAATTTTGAATATGTTTAGACTAAAAGTTATTTTCATTTTCTTTGAAACTAACCTGGGGTCAAGGAAAAAACAGCAAATGCTTTAAATTTACTGCAGTTAATGAAACTGCCTTCCTTCCACCGTAGACTAGATTTCCCACTCAAATTAAGACCATTACCCCTAAACTGAATGCTGACCTTTCCCCAATCCACCTGTATTAAGGAAGTTATTTACCATCACTGAGCCTCAGTTTTCCTATCTGCAAAATAGGACTAATCATAGTACCTACATCAAAGAATTGTTTTAAGAATTACTTATGAATTATGCAATTAAGTCAATACAAGTAAATTTCTTAAAGAATCCCAGGCACATAGTAGGCACTGTATAAAATTTCACTATTATTATACCTGCTTGTGATTTTCCTGTTAGGAAAACAAGTTAATTATCAAGCTAAGGATTACTTCACAAGTATCTTGGAACTTTTCTAAATCCGCAACTTAAATATACAAGGGTAGCCAGGCACAGGGGTGCATGTAATCCCAGTGACTCGGGAGGATCTGTGTTGGAGGCCAGGCTTGGCAACTTGGTGAGACCCTGTCTTGGAAGGGGAAAAAACAAAAAACAAATGGAATGGAGGCGGGGGCAGCCATGTGTGTCCTGGCACCATGGCCCATGGCTGAAATCCCAGCAACTTGGGAGGCTGAGGCAGGAGGGCTGTAATTTGAGGTCAGCTTCAGCAATTTAGTGAGACCGTGTCTCAAAATAAAAAATAAAAAAGGGCTGGGGATGTAAATCAGCAGTAGAGGGCCTCTGGGTTCAACTCCAAGTAATGGGAAGGGAAAAAAATTACAAGGGTAGATCAGCAATTTAGTTCAGCTCTCTTTTCCTATGAGATAAAAATTAAAGATACTTGTTTTAGCCATTCAACCTGCTTTATTGCAGAACCCTCAAACTTCCAAATGAAGGAGAAAGATTAGTTATTTTCTAAGTGGTAAAAACAAATGGGAAAACAAAACAAAACCAAACCCTACCAGTGCTTTAGGAGAGTATGGTTCCTTATAGTCAGTAAGGCCTTTGTTTCAAGAATTAAATAAGATAGATCATGGGAAGTTATACGTATTAATTCTAATATGAAATTCCAAAAAATTGATCTCAAATACACATACTTTCACCTCAGTAGCTAACTGGGTGCTAGAGGTATAGTGCAGTAGCAGAGCCCTTTCCCACCATGCTCCAGGCCCTGGGCTCTTTCCCCAGTACCCCCACTACTCCAAAAAAGAAGCGAACTGAACCTAAAAGCCCATATTTTCAACTCACTATGTAAAAAATTTTCCAAATGTACACAGATGTAAAGGAGGAATAGGTTATTATGTGATAGTCACATACAAAAGCACACTAACTCCTGACCTTCAAGTTGTATTTTATGAGGCAAAAAATAACTCAAGTCTCTGAAAAGTATACCCATTACATTAAAAACTTTAAATGTACTTAAAAGGAAATAATTTCCCCAAGTTTTAAGTTTTTTTTGAGTAACTCTAAAAGATAACCTGTGAGCAATATACCCCAAAGTACCATTTTTCAAATATGATCAAATACCAATGATCCTACTATCTTCAATAACATAAGTCTAGTTTTTTCATGGAATTGAGAGTTCTGGGTAAAGTCCAACAGAACAATTTCTTGAATTAGTTTGTAATTAATTCAGATACAAAACAACTACAATCATAATAAACTGACATAATTAGCTACTATAAAAGCATACACTAATGTAACAAGATAGGTGGAGGTGAGAGAGAACTACTTTTATATTTGGAGGAAGAAAATCTGAAGTTAGTTTTACCCAATTGTGAACATTTCCTTTTACATGAAATTCACAGAATGTCACTGAGGGAAGTGGCCATCTCTACATCTTTTAAAATGTGAAACCCTGTTATTTTCAAACTATTTGGTCTTTGGACCTTGAGGGTTGTTTCAAAATACCTGGAAGAAGGCACTAGGGCAGATTGAAAAGGTTTTAAAAGTATCTGCCAACTTCTCCCCACCTGTTAACCGAACCAAATTATGAACACACACTTAAGCAACCAAAAAGCTGGCAATATGATTCCAAGTTTGCAGGAACTATACACACATTTAAAAAAAAAAAAAAATCCTGCATTCCAATGAGAAAGACAACCAACGCTAGTGAACACAAACCTACCCTCACAAAGCAAAACACCATTTTCTCGGCTGAACACGGAGTTGCCAGATCCTCGAGTCAGTGTTGCCACTCAGCAACCCGATCAGAAAGATGTAGTCAAAATGTTAAAAAAGAAAAAGAAAGAAACACACACACAGCGCTATGTTCGTAAAAGTGTGCAGCAGCTAAGAACTTTCTCAGCTCAAACCCAAGTCGCACACCTGCTTCACAGATGGGTGAACTAAGGCACGGCGGACTGATCAGTGCCTTTCTCAAGGTCACTTCAGTGCAAAAGAAGAGCACGCTCGGCCTCCGATCCCAGGTCCCCGACCTCTCCACACTCGCAGGCGGCACAACTCAAAAAAGTACATGGCTCTACTCGAACCCTCGAAGCCACCGGGCACTCCGAGAGGCGAACACCTCGAGCGCGCTCCGCGGAGCTCCCGCAGGCCCGGGACGCCCGCGGCCTGCACTCCCCCAGCGCACCGTCCCTAGGTTCTCGCGGGCCGAGAGCCACAGCACCCAAGCACCAGGGAGGTGGCCCCGGGCCGCGGGGGTGGCGAGGGTCCCGCCGCGAGAGGCTGCACTCACCGTCGCTCTCGGCCCTGACGAGCAGGGACATGCCCTTCAGCCGCTCCACGTAGCCGGACGACACATGCCCGGTGCCCCGGTCGTCCCACTGCCGGTCCTCGTTCAGCGTGTAAACCTTCACCCGCCGCCGGGTGTCGGTCATCGTGCCGCCCGGGGACCGGGACGGGAGCCCGGCCGCAGTCGCCCAGGAACGGGGTCCGGGAGAGGCAGGCGCCTGCAAGCGGAAGACTCCCGGGCCTCACTGCTGCCGGTGACCGCCGCGGGGCCGCGCCGCCACCCGCATGGCCAGCTCCCGGGCCCGAGCTCTGGGCTGCGCCTCCTCTCGCCTCCGGCTCCGCGGCGCTATTGTCCGGGCCGGGCCGCCCGGCAGCCCCGAGAGGGGCACGCGGCGCTGCGGAGCCTCCTGCCTCGCTGCGGTAGGAACACGGGGCTCCGGTCAATGCCCTGCTCCCGCCTCCGCCATGATCTCCGCCAAGCCGCTTCCCGCGCCGCCACCGCCTCCTCAGGCCGCCGCCGCCGCCATTTTTTCCTTCCTTGTACCTAGCCTTGCCTCCGCGCCCAGTGGCTCCGCTCCGCTCCCCCTGCTTCAAACGCCCGAAGCCGACGGGCGCCTGCTCTTGCTGCAACTGCTAACACTGCCCGAGAGACTCCGAACGCCCCCGGCCGCCGCAGCGCCCCTGGCTGCTGGAAGTCGCTTTCCCTTCTCCACTGCCACCGCCTCTTCCGTCTTCCTCATCGAGCCAAAGCCGCCGCCATCTTGGCTCGCCTCTCAAAAGCGGCGCGCGGGGCCACCCAGGCAGCAGCTGCAGGGGCCGCCTGTCGGCCCCACCATTTAAAGAGACAGGAGAGATGCCCGGAGCCTCGCGGCTGCGGAGGCCTCGGACGGAGGCAGAAGGCGGGCGCGGAGTTGCCGAGGTGGCGGGACGCTGGTCGCGCCGGTGACGGCCCGGGACTCCCTCGCGTTTCCCTGCACGCACCGTCGTGTGCGCGGGGCGGCGTGTGCGTCCGTCGCGCCCTGTGTTCGTCATCAGCTCTGTCCCGGGGTTCGGAAGGGGCGTGGAGTCCTCCTCCGGCCTCGGCGTACTGGCCGGCTGACTGGCTGGGAGGCCGCTGGCCGTCGCTGCCCCTGCCCGGCAGGCGCGGGTACCCGGCGCCTGGGGCTCTTGGGTGCGGTGTGCGCGCCTCGGACAATAGTCTCCGGCCGCTGGGGAGGGATTCCGCGCTGGGCCTGCCCGGAGCGCGGGGTCCCGGGCCTCGAGCCTTCTCCCGTAGGATGAACTTGACCAGCTTCAGGGAGAGGTCATCGACTTGGGCAGCAGGTCTGCGGAGATGCCGGGTAGCACGCACTGGCGTGGCGAGTCTAGAAACTTGTGACAGCTTTGGTTTTCAGGACCTGCTACTGAGCCGCCAGTGCCAGTTTTAAAACCTCACCGTGCAATGCTTAAAAGAAGGGCTTCGTTGCAGTACCGTTATAATCAGGGCAAGTCATTCTCAACGTTGGGGACTTCATCCCCCACAACTGCAAAGACAAGTCTGAAACGCAGCACTTGTAAACAAAACTGGAAAACCACGAGAACAAAAGTGATTTTTTCCCCCCTGAAAAGCAAATGTAATCATTTAGCTTGAGTGTGGTGGCGCAGGCCACTCAGAAGGTGGAGGTAGGAGGATCGCAAGTTCGAGGCCAGCCTCAGCAAATTAGCAAGACCCTTTCTCTAAAGAAGACTGGGGATGTAGCTTAGTTGCAAAGTGTTCCTGGGTGTTCAATGCCTAGTGCAAAAAGAAAAAATAAATCTGGATAGAATCTGGGGACAGTCGCCCCCAAATATGGTAACCCTAGTATGCTGGTTGTTTTAAATTCAAGGACCTTGGAGATCAGCAGATGCTAGAAGAGGCTACACTCTGATAGTCCCTCATGTGCCTTAATACTGTTCCCACAAACACCATTTGCCCCACCTTCACCCCACTCCAAACTTCCTGATTGTAGGAAACCAAACAGGAAAAGAACCACCCCTCCACAGGCTGTTGTCACAAGTTATAGTCTCTATGGCTCATTCAAATTCCAAAAGAAATCTTTGACAAACTATTTTCTGTCTCCTGGGTCCCATTCATCTCACCTAAAATCATTTATTATTCTAAATTGCCTACACTCTCAATTTCCCTGTCCTCATATGAAGAGGGTATTTAAATCCCAAACATCTGGCTCTTCTTCAAGTTTCACATTCTATATGGGATACAAAACATGCAAATATAGTTGCGTGTTAAATAGAAGTTATAGGAGGCCCTTGTTTTGGACAAAGCTGGTGCATTAAGACTCAACAAATGGAACTCAAAATCAAACTGGAGTCGGCTCCCAAAAGTTCCATGTCACCAAGAAGAAAGGAGACCAGAACAAGTGAGAGAAGAGCCAAGTTTTCCATGCAGGACCGTTTCCCTCAGCATGATAATGAAGTTCCCTCTGCTTTAACTGTTACACAAAAAGTAGTGACCCCAAGTAACCCCTTATTAACCAATCGTTAATTTTCTCTTGTTTTGGCTCCCTATCCCTGCCTTATAAGGAAAGTTGGAAATGAGCAATTGGATATTTTGTCTTTGTTTTTTGCTTTCTTTAGCCTTTCCCGGTAAAACCTACCTCTGCTCAGTTCAACATTTATTCTATTTTATAGAATTAAGTGTTGCTTGATTCTAGAATGGAAAATCAATTAAGATATTCAATTGTAATTTTGTCCTTTCACAATATTAATAAACTTGTGATGGCTTTCTCCTGTTAGTTTCTATTGTCCATTGGTTTTAGTAAACTCAGTTTCTGAACCTTCAGAGAAACTGTTTGAACTTCTCGACAAGGGTGCAGGAACTGTTTTGTCTATTTTGAATGCCGTAAAACACCATTATGTTTATTTACATGTTAATACTTTTTTGATGTCCAAATTAAACATGAAATAATTTGTAGGACAAACATATTTGGGGTAAAATCAAATGTAACAGTGGGATCACTTTATGCTTTGAATATAGCTCTGCCACTGAGACTTATTTTAAAAATGGACTTGTTTCTTTCTCTTCCTGTCTCCGTGCTCTTCCCTAATCTCTTCCCCTCCCTAATCTTAGGAGAAACAGGATTACTTTTCCTCCTCCATTTTAGGTAGATTTATCTGTCCTTGAGGAACAAAGCAATCCACACTTTCTTGAGGTGGCACCGGAATAGCTCAGAAATGACCATCTCCCAAATTAACAAATGAATTACAACTCCAGCAGAGCACTGCTGTGTAGCCTTTGGATCACCTCTTTGAAAGACCCCTGCTGATGGGCAGAATCCCAGCCTTTGGGACAGGAGTCCTCTGTTTCTCCTTTGCTAGCAAAGCAATAAACCTTTTTCCTTTTTCTCAAAATCGGGTCCATGGTATTGGATTGGCATCAGGGATAAGGACTGAGTTTTTGGCAACATAAACAGCGTGGATTACTTATTAAATAGGACAAGGTTAGAAATGGTATGTTATAAATAATACTTAGGATTAGATTTAAATGAGCTTTTTTTTTTTTTCTTTTTTCATTTTTGTGGTACTAAGACTTGAACTCAGGGCTGGGGTTGTAGTTCAGTGGTACAGTGCTTGCGTATGAGGCACTGGGTTTGATCCTTAGCATGACATAAAAATAAATGTTTTGTGTCCATCTACAACTAAAAATATTAAAAAGAATTGAGGGGCTGGGGTTGTGGCTCAGTGTTAGAGCGCTTGCGTCGCATGCGTGAGGCACTGGGTTCAATCCTCAGCACCACATAAAAATAAATAAATAAAATAAAGACATTGTGTCCATCTATGGCTAAAAATATAGTAAAAAAGAATTGAACTCAGAGCCTCTGCATGTTAGCCAAGTGTTCTACCACTGAACTATACCCCCCAGCCTTTTAAAAATAATACATATACATATATATGTATTTTTTTTTTTTTGAGACAGGTTCCTGCTAAGTCCGTGAACCTGCAGTCCTCTTGTCTCAACCTCTTGCATAGCTGGGATTAAGATGTGCACCTCACATCCAGTTTAAATTAATTGTAATTTAATTTATTTGATACTAGAGATTGAATACAGGTCTCTACCACTGAGCTACATCCTCAGCCTTTTTTATTTTTTTGAGACATGGCCTCACTAAGTTGCTTAGGGCCTCCTTAAATTGCTGAAGCTGGCCTCAAACTGCGATCTTCCTGCCTCAGTTTCCTGAGTCACTAGAATTACAGTTGTGCATCACTGCACCTGGTATAAAAGACTTTTTAAGCACAATCTTAAATAGCAATTGTATCAGAGTTCCACCAGAGAAACAACTAGTAGGATACATCTACACACACACTCACACAGGCACATCTCAAGGAATTTGTTTACATGATAGTGGGGTCCGGTGAGGGAAATCTGAAATATATAGAGCAGGTCACCAGAGATCTACAGACTCTTGGGGAAGAGCTGACTTGGTGGTTCACAATCCATGGACAGACATTGCTTTTTCCTCAGGGGGACAGTTAAATTCCTCAGATCTTTAATTGGATGAGACCCACCCAGATTATCAAGGATGATTTTCTTTACTTAAGATCAACTGATTGCAGAGCTAGAAATACCCCCACAGTTAGATTAATGTTTAAATGAATAACTGGATACTACAGCCTGGTATCCAGCCAAATCGAGACCAGAATAACAATCACAATAATAAATAGTTTAACTTATTCTCAATCATATGCCATGCATTCATGGTGAGATAATGAAGGAGATTCCTGATGGAATTCAATGAAGAGAGTTGCCAATTAACAGAAGTCAAGATGCATTGGCAGAGTGAGACAGGATAGAAGAAATAAAGGAAAGACAAGGACATGATGATGATGATGATTTTGGTACTGGGGATTGAACTCAGGGCCACTCGACCACTGAGCCACATCCCCAGCCCTATTTTGTGTTTTATGTAGAGACAGGGTCTCACTGAGTTGCTTAGCGCCTCGCTGTTGCTGAGGCTGGCTTTGAACTCGCGATTCTCCTGTCTCAGCCTCTGTAAGTGCTGGGATTACAGGCTAAGGAGATAAAATTTTAATTCAGAAATTCTGCATACTTTTCCAGGCCTATCACTTCCTAAGCCAGTCTCTCTTTCAGGTCCATCACTCCTCAATTCCTGGAAAACCTGTAAATCTTACCCATAAATTCACGCCCTTGTATGCTGTTTATTAGCCCACCAATAAGTAGATTAAGCAAAGAGAGATGATATTTGAGAAACCTATAATTTGAGGGGACTTTCCAGCATTATCTATGGATCAGGCAATGAGGAGCATGTCAGCCTAAGGATCTCAAGAATGACAGACCACCACAAACTGTTTGAAATCACTAGGCCCACACCCAACCCTCACCAAATTTCCTTTAAAAGAATGGCTGGGAATCCCTAAAGGTTTCTCACTCCTGAGATGGCCTGATTTCTCCCTTGATGTGTACCTGCTGTCTACATCTCTGGCTGGCGTCATGTAAGCTAAAGACCTTACTAAGTCCAGCCCGTCGCGGTGGCTCAAGCCTGTAATCCCAGCACTTAGGGAGGCTGAGACAGGAGAATCGCGAGTTCAAAGCCAGCCTCAGCAATGGCGAGGCGCTAAGCAACTCAGTGAGACCCTGTCTCTACATAAAACACAAATAGGGCTGGGGATGTGGCTCAGTGGTCGACTGTCCCTGAGTTCAATCCCTGGTACCAAAAAATAAATAAAGACCTTACTGAGTAGAGCTCCTGAGTCGAGTTCCCCTTCTTTCTGGGAACTTCTCAGGACCCTCCCCCAGAGAACTCTCCTCTCCTGTGCCAATAGTGGTCAAGGGTGTGAGTGCTGGATTGTGATCCAGGTCCTGCTACTTAGTAACTCTGTGACTTTTGCAAGTTTCTTCACCTTTTTGTGCCTTAGGTTCCTCATCTGGAAGACAGGAATAATAACTTGTAGGGCCATGTTAGGGACTGAGATAATGGCTCCTTCCACGCTCTAATGTTTTTCCACTGCACCCTTGTACTTTGACCTATGTGCATAACACAAACTTATAAAATAGGTCCCAAAGCCTGTTCTTTGGGTGGTACTTGTACCTGCTCTATATTACCTGCCTTGGTCCTCACTGCATTCATCAGTTTATGTTGGTGTCTACCTTGAACCAAAACCCTGGGAAGAACAGGGACAGGACACTAAGTTGCGGGCTGCCCTGCTCGAGAATGTACCTTCTACACAGATGACAGCTGGGTTCTCTATGGTAAGGAGGGTGTTAGAAGAGCTGAGTTCTCACTTTGGTCACTCAGCTGGTGTTCTAGGATGAGACATTTGACCTCTTTGGGCCTCAGTTTTCTAATCCTAACAAGATGATTTTTGTTTTGTTTTGTTTTTTTGGTACTGGAGATTGAACTCAGAGGTACTCCACCACTGAGCTGCATCCCCAGCCCTATTTTGTGTTTTATGTAGAGACAGGGTCTCACTGAGTTGCTGAGCACCTCACCATTGCTGAAGCTGGCTTTGAACTTGCGATTCTCCTGTCTCAGCCTCCCTAAGTGCTGGGATTACAGGCTTGCACCACCACACCCAGCTCTAAGAGTATTTTTATAATGGAAGTTTGGGGCAGGAAACTATAGATTGTTGACGTTGGACCTATACTGGCAATAGATAAGAGCGATGGGATCATGCAAAGTGGGGAGTTTGGGGTAGGAGTACAGTATCTACCGAGTACTTGCTTCTGGATTAGTTGGGAAAGTTCAGAAAGCTTAGGTCAAGGTTTCAATATAACATCCAGAACTATGAAATAGTCTTTTGTTGATTTGATTCAAAGCCATTAGCTGATTAATTTCACCTCCATTCCAACCCTGGTCATGTAATTAAATTTAGGCCATCATGGAATTTTTTTCCTCATCAATGGTAAGGCAAATTTTAGACAAAGGGGGCTGTGGTGCTAGGATTAGGGACCACTGCAAAGAAGTCAGTGGGGAGGAGAAATTGGACTCAATTCTGACTCCGCTGAGGACAAGCTGGGACTTGGAACCAAGGAGTAGGGTGGGGGTCGGGAGATGGATAGGTACTGAGACAAAACATCAAGGAAAGGGTTTCTGTCTAAACTGATTTGGAAGGATTCTTGCTGAAGGCAGGCCAAAGTGCTCAGGTACCAAGGTGGTCAGATATCCAGGGTAAGAGACTTTTCATAAACTAACTTAGCAGGATCCTTGCTCAGAATCTTAAAATGGAGTCAGTAAAGGAAGGGAAAGGAGCCCGTGTTTGGATGGAATCAAGTAGGTGGCTCAGAAGAGCAGGGTGAAGTTCTGGTCAAAGAAGAGGTTTCGCCAATGTTACAGCTTCTCTTATCCCTCTCTTAACATAACACTCTCACGAGCAAATCAGAAAATGAAGACAATTTTAGATAAAAAGTGGAACAGCAACAAACTGACCCAGCTTAGAATTTATTGCCACCCACAAACCATTTCTTTAAACATAAAATCTAGCTCACAAAAAGACAAATGACAAATATATTTATAAAGAACAAGTTGAACTAAGACACTGCATATGTCTGTCATTTGGTTAGCACACTTGGAAATTATTTAAGATACTTCCAAGGAAGAAACAGCCTAACTGGAAAGGCTATAATCTATTCTCTGTTCTTTTCATTGTGCAGATTTTTATTTTAAAACTCTTAAAAGAGGAAGATGGTTTGCCTTTCTCTTGAAAAGCTTTTATACGTATGTTTATCCTTCATTTTCACCATAAATGAAGGATATAGACAAATATTAAGCTTTCCCCAAAGAACAACTGTTGCAGGAGTGATAAACAGGGTGCTGGGACCCAGTTGGTACATCACTGACATAGATCTATAACAAAAGGAGCAAAAGTCTGATTTTTTCTAACTTTATTTATTTATTTTTACGTGGTGCTGAGGATCGAACCCAGTGCCTCACACGTGCTAGGCAAGCATTCTAACACTGAGCTACAACCTAGCCCATGAGTTTATGATGTTTAATTTTTTGTTCACTAAACAACAGCTTTCTTCACATTCAATGGCCATAATTAATATGACAGTCTTAACTTAGTAATAGTCATTTATGGTGACTAATAACATGAGCATGTATAAAGTAAAAAATATTTACTATGATGTGCATTAAAAGAAGCAGGTGGCTAGCTTAAATATTTAGTTAATTATTTACTTAAATGCCTCCCCTTCAATTCAGGGAATGCTCTGCTGTTAGAATTATGTATTTTTGAAATATGCATCCTTGTATGTAGCAATGTACAGCATATGCTGAAACTCCTCAACAGATTCCACTAAGGCCCAAATCATCTCCCTTCCTGATTTGTTACTCCTGGATTTTACACATCGGGGGTGTTGACTGCTCCTTGTTTCCCAAACACCAGTGTTATGTCTCCAAGTCTTGCGGCTCTGTCTAGAATGTTCTTTCCATCTTGTCTTCTTTAAGCTCCTGCATAGGCATCAACTGCTCTGTTACACTTTCCCTGGTAGCTCCCATCCTGAACAGTCTTTGTTCTTTCCTCCACCACAACACACCTGTGTCTTTTCAGTACTTGGTTTTGTTTTGTTTTGTTACTGGGGATTGAACGCAGCTTTTTTCATTTTGAAAAAAAAAAAAAGGCCTCATTAAGTTGCCTAGGCCCCTGAGTCTCTGGAATTGCAGGCGTGTCCCACCACGCCCCACACTTTCAACACTTAAACTACCACCTGTATGCTGTGGGTGTGTTTCCATGTCTGCTTCTTCTGCTAGCTGGCAGTGCTCCTCGAAGGCAGGACTTTCTCATATTCTCATGTACCCCCATGTCAAGTACACTGCCTGGAGTTTGGTTAGTGTTAATTTGAACTGAACACTGAACTGTTTTGTCAAGGTGATCACTTAGCAATTGACCTCAGATCAGCTCCAGCAAGAACAAAAAAAATTTTTTTTGGTACTGGGGATTGAACTCAGGGATACTTGACCACTGAGCCACATCCCCAGCCCTATTTTGTGTTTTATGTAGAGACAGGGTCTCACTGAGTTGCTTAGCACCTCGCCGTAGCTGAGGCTGGCTTTGAACTCGTGATTCTCCTGTCTCGGCCTCCCTAAGTGCTGGGATAACAGGCATGCGCCACTGCGCCTGGCTAAGAACAAATTTTTAAAGTCATATGCCAACAGAAGTTATGATAAAAACAGTGATTGGAGGGACTAGAGAAGAATTTTGTACGAGAGGCAGCACTGGATTGACATCTGAAGGGTTTGATGTCCAGGAACGGGAGGGAGCATTTGAGGCTGCTGGAGAAAAAAGCATCAAGGAGCTATGAACATGTATGGAAATTTAGGAAACCATGAGCAGATCAACATAGTTGGAGAATGAAAACTGAGAAAAAGCAAGGAATTGTGCAGAAAACAGAGTTTGGAGCCACGTTGTAAAAGACTGAAATTCTATTCTGAAGTATGTGGGTATTTTTCTGAAGGTGAATGGAGAGACATATAAGTCGTCTGGGCAGAAAAAGACACAATAGAAATCTACACTTTAAGAAAATAAATCCATTTACAATAGTATCAAAAGGAATAAAATACTTAGAATAAACTTATTCAAGGAAGAGAAAGACTTGCATTCTGAAAATTATAAAATGCTGTTGGAAAAAAATTAAAGAAGACATAAATGGAAAGACACACATATTCCTGGATTGGAAGACTTAATATTGTTAAGATGGCAATACAGTTTGAATAACCCTTATCCAGATGCCTGGAACCAGAAGTGTTTTTTGGATTTTTTTTGAATGCTTGCATATACATAATGAGATAAGTGTGGAACTCAAGTCTAAATGCAGAATTCATTTATGTTTTATATAAACCTTCTCTAAGCCCCAAATCATCTTCCTTCCTCATTTGTTACTCTTGGTAGAAAAGTAACTCTAAGTAGAAAATCAGACACAAAAGGACTATATTGTATGACTGTATTTCCTAGAGGTATCTAGCAGAGTCACATTCATGTAAGTAAAAATTAAATAAGCAAAAATTAAATAAATTAGCATAAATTAAAGGTAATTTTATACAGTACTTTTAGTGCACCTGCATTTTGACTGTGACCCATCCTAGGAGGTCAGGTGTGGAATTTTCCTCTTGTACCATCATGTTAGTACTCAAAATGTTTTGGATTTTAGAGCACTTTGAACTTCAGATTTTCTGATTAGGAATTTTCCACCTGTACTACCCAAATGGATCTACAGATTCAATGCAATTCCTGTAGAAATCCCAATCCTGTTTTTTTTTTAATCAAAAATTTAAAAACTCTTCCTAAACTTATATGGGAACTCCAGGGATTCCATATAGTCGACAAGTGTCAAAAAAGAACAAAGTTGGAGGACTTACACTTCCTCATTTCAAAACTTACTACAAAGCTACAGTAATCAAAACAGGGTAGTGCAAAACAATGGAATGGAATAAAGATCCCAGAAATAAACCTCACATATATGATCAAGTAATTTTTAACACGGCTGTTCGACCATTCAGTAGAAGAAAGGACAGTCTTTGTAACAAAGAGTGCTAGGGAAACTGAATATCCACATGCAAAAAATAATGAAATTAAGCTGGGCGATGTGGTGCACGTCTGTAATCCCAGCACTTTGGGAGGCTGAGACAGGAAAATCACAAGTTCAAAGCCAGCATCTGCAACGGTGAGGCGCTAAGCAACTCAGTGAGACCCTGTCTCTACATAAAACACAAAATAGGGCTGGGGATGTGGCTCAGTGGTCGAGTACCCCTGAGTTCAACCCCCAGTACCTAAAATAAATAAATAAAATAAATTAGACCTTTGTTTTACCATTAACAAAAATTAACTCAAAATTAGTCTCAAAAGACCTAAATGCAAGAGCTAAACCTATATGACTATAAAACATGGAAATACTTCATAACATTGAACTTGGCAATAATTTCTTGGATACTCACCAAAAGCATGGGCAATGATGAAAGAGATCTATTGGACTTCATTAAAATGAAAAACTTTTGTTTATCAAGAGTTGCTATCAATAGAGTGAAAAGGCAATCCGTAGGATGGAAAAAAATCTTTGCAAATCCCATGTCTGAGAAGAAATTAATACCCAGAATATATGTGCTAAAAAAGCCTATAGTTCAACAACAAAAGAAACCAAGCAACCCAATATAAACACAGACAAAGAACTCAAGTAGATATCTCTAAAGAAGTTGTACCATTTCATGTTTGAAGAGAGAGATATGTCTAACCTGATTTAAACATCACACAATATATGCATGCAATGAAACACCATATAATGTCCCATGACATCATGTATAATTTTTATATATTAGTTAAAAATAAATTTCATTAAAACTTGAAGAAAAAAAAAGAAGAAGATGTATCAATGGTTGACAATGACATGAAAAGATGCTCAACATTACTAATCTTTTGGGAAACTCAGATCAAAACTCACAGTGCCATGATACTGTGTTTGCCGAGGTCTGGAAAGTTCTGAATCCCTGTACAGTGCCAGCAGAAACATTAAAAGCACTCAGCCAGCATGGAAAACAGGATGATAGTTCTTCAAAATATAAATCATGAAACTATTGTATGATCCAGCAAAACTTTTTCTAGTTATATTCCCAAATAAATTGAAACCAAGGACTCGAACAGCTATTTGTACTCCCGTGTTCATAGAAGCATTATATTCACAACAGCTAAAAGGAGAAAACAACCAAAGGTCCATGGACAGAGAAATGGATAAACAAAATGTGTTGTGTACACTGGGATATTTACATAGAGCACACACACACACAGCTGAATATTATTCAGTCTTAAGAAGGAATGAGATTCTGACACATGCTACAACATTTTGCTAAGTAAAAAATCAGACCTATATTGTGTGACTGCACTTGCTCGAGGTATCTAGCGGAGTCACATTCATAGAAGCAAAAACCAGTATAGTGGTTACCTAGAGGCTGGGGGAAGGAGGGTCAAGAAGTTACTGTTTTAATGGGTACAAAAGTATAGTTTGTGATGATGAAAAAGTTCTGGAGATGAAGGTTGGTGACATGCTCACAATGTGAATATACTTAGTGCCATTTAAAATGAATAAAGTGTGTGTAGGATGGGCATGTTGAAAGATTTAAGGTACAACATAGGAACAACAATGAATGATAGTGTATGTGTTCAGGATTTTCCCTGAATGAGTAGATTATAGTTGCTTTTGCCACAGGGGTGAAATGAGTAACTATGTGAGATAAAGGATATGTTACTTTGTTTCACCACGGGGACTATTAATGTGTGTATATATATATATACACACACACACACACACACACACACACACACACACACACATATATATGTATTATCTTATAACATCATATTGAATACCTTAAGTATACACAATAAATCTATTTTAAAAGTCTGCAATAAAAATAAAAATATGTTGGGGAGTAATATTGGCCAAATTATGTGGTTACATTGTGTCTTATGTGTATGTATGAATATATAACAACAAATTCCATCAGTATGTACAACTATAATGCAACAATAAACAATGTGGGAAAAATAAAAATAAAGTACACTATGCATCCAAGAGATGATTTAAAAGGTTAATTTTTATGTTATACATGTTACCACAACAAATAAATTCTAAACTTGGAAGCTGAATTCTGGTGGCAATACTGATGGTAGATTGGAGAAGGTAAAGACTGGCATCTGGGACACCTGTCTGGAGATTGTGAAATAGCCAGTTAGAGGTTGCTGGAGGAACCAGGGCAGAGTTTTGGACAGAGAAGGGGTGGCGAAAAGCTGTTCTAGATGTATCATCAAGAGGAATTGCTGGGCACAGCAGTGGTGTACATCTGTAATCACAGCCACTCAGGAGGCTGAGGCAGGAGGTTGCAAATTCCAGGTCAATCTCAGCAACTTAGTGAGGCCTTGTCTCAAAATAAAAATGAAAAGGACTGGAGATGTGGCTTAGTAGTAAAGTGTTCCTGGGTTTAACCCCCAGCACCAAGCAAACAAACAAACAAACAAAACCTAGACATTATAGTGGTGAGGACTACTCATGGAAGTTTAAGTTCCTAAGTCACAGAACAGGAAAAGACTGGGAAAAGGGGAAGGTGATTTGGGAGGAATGTGTGTAATTTAAAAAATAAAAATACATAAGAAATTAGTTTTAATTAAAGGAATGTGAAGCAATTTGTCTTTTTATCTGGGTGTAGTACAGTCAGCTCCTTCTGTCCGGGGTGTTTGTGGTACCAAAGTTCATTAGCGGGCCAAAGAGCGAAGTTCTGGATCCAGATTGCATTTTCCCGTGTTTTGTTCTTTCTGTCCCTGAGCCTCTGACATCCAAGGTACAAAAGACAAGTTTATCAGATAAGCCTAAAGTCTAAAGTTTTAAATTATGAAATATGTCATACATAAACAAAACATGCAAACATATTGTACAGTTTATTGAATAATGGATAACTATAATGCAATAAGCAACTGTGAATAGCCATTTAAAATGGGCCATTACAAGTATGTTAGAAGTACCCTGGGTCACCTTCCTCGCTCCTTTTTTTTTTTTTTTTCGGTACTGGAGATTGAACTCAGGGGCACTCAACCACTGAGCCACATCCCCAGCCCTATTTTGTGTTTTATGTAGAGACAGGGTCTCACTGAGTTGCTTAGCACCTCGTCGTTGCTGAGGCTGGCTTTGAACTTGCGACTCTCCTGCCTCAGCCTCCCAAAGCGCTGGGATTACAGGCCTGCGCCACCGCGCCTGGCTCCTCAGGAGAATCTTTATTTTTTTGCTTTTCTTTTTACCTCCGAAGTATGAATTTCTAAACATTTTGCCATTTAGATTTGAAAAACTGAATGACAATCACGAAGTAAGGTGTGTAAAGACAGAAGGCTGGTGCCATTGTTAAAAATGACTTACTAGCCAGGTGCAGTGGCACACGCCTATAATCCCAGCACTTAGGGAGGCTGAGACAGGAGAATCACGAGTTCAAAGCCAGCCTCAGCAAGGGCAAGGTGATAAGCAACTCAGTGAGACCCTGTTTCTACATAAAACACAAAATGGGGCTGGGGATGAGGCTCAGTGGTGGACTGTTCCTGAGTTCAATCCGCAGTGTCAAAAGAAAAAAAAAAAAAGACGTAGTCATTGGTATGGACTGAGTGTTTGTGTCTCCTCGGTATTACATGTTGAAACTCTAATCCCAATCTGATGGTATTTGGACATGGAGCCTTGGAGGTAATTAGGTCACTAGAGTGAAGCCTACAAAATTGCAATAGGGCCTTTATAAGATGAGAAAGAGAAAATTGTGTCCCCTCTCTGTCCTCCATCATCTGAGGATACAAGAACACAATCATCTGCCAATCAGGAAATGAATCCTCACCAGACACCAGATCTGCCAGCACCTGATCTTAAACTTCCCAACCTCTATCTGTGAGCAATAAATGTTTGTCGTTTAACACTCCCAGAATATGAGTTACTTTGCTACAGCAGCCAGAGCACACTAAGACAGTCACAGTCTGGGTCATGTCTGGATTCAACTTTCCTGAGAGTTCAAAAGGGCCGCATCTGGGGACAGTAGACAAGGCTTAATAAAGGAGTCCTGGAAAATGACGTGAGTGTCCCAGGGTTTCGCTTTCGGGGCATCTGGCAGGGCTAAGCATGGGCCAGGCACCGACTCCTGACACACACACAGCTGGGGAGTGGTTGCTCCGTCTTTTCTACATTCTGGGGTGTTCTCAACTTTTCTTTCCTACCCATCAATCGAATTTTTTCACTTTTGTTCAACTTTTATTCTCCAAGACTCTCTTTTGTTCTCTGAGTGTTGCTTTCTGAAAGGATTCCATTTTTGTTTCATGGGTGCCACATCTTCTATCTCTGAGGTTAGTGACAGATTTTTAGGCTTTGTCTTTACTAAGAATAGAGCTTGTTTCCTCCAAGTTGCTTTGTTCTGCATGTTACGGGCTTCTCTCAACTGTGATCCTTGGCTGTCCACTCAGGCTTTGGAATGGGGGACTGAAACGCTGTTTGGCAACTCTGAATGGGTTGAATCTGTCAGCTGCGGGTGCCCTGTAGAATGATCTGGCTGGGCCCATTTGTTGAGAAATCCAGTCATTTAGCATTGTTAAAGCTTTTTTTCCTTTATAATCAGATTCTGCATAAAAGAGTCTACCCATCACCTGCCGAGGAAGGGAGAAACCTTAGGGGCCCCAAGATTTATTTAAAAGGATGGGCTTCTGAAGGGTGCCATGGAAGGATGGGGAAGCATAGGAATTCTCCATGAGGACGCAACATACACATGCTCTTGGTTTAGTGCATTTCCCTCAGGGCTATGCTCTTACAAATGATTGGTCCCTTTCTGCTGCTTCTTGCTGGTTGTGGGAATAGCTCTAGCTCTGCATATTACTCCTGGGATGGCAAATACGGTGGTCATGAGAACTTGCCTTGCAGAACTCTTTCTTGGGACGTAATTAACCAAGAAAGCTGCAACACTGCTGGGCGTGGTGGCACACACCTATAATTTCAGTTATTTGGGAAATTGAGACAGGAGAATCCCAAGTTTGAGGCCAGCCTGGGCAATTTAGAGAAACCCTTTATCAAAATGAAAAATAAAAAGGGCTAGAGATGTGGCTTTAAGGTAGAACACCCCTGGATGCAATCCTCAGTCTCTCTCTCTCACATACACACACGCACGCCCCAAAATAAAACCTCCAGGCTGAAGTTAATCTCTGTGCTTGTGCATGGCCGACTTCCCATAAACTGCTCCCTGCTGGGGACTGGCTGCAGCAGGACACTAAGGCAGACATGTTCCTGGGAGACATTGTTTCCTTTGTAGACTGATTTGGGCTCATAGACTCCCTTACCAGCTTTGCCGAATCTTTTCTGGAACTCTTGTATACAATGATAAGAATAATTCTTTCTAACACAACTTGACTTTGTCCTTTCTTAGTTTTTTTTTCCCTTAAGAATTCTGATTTGTCTAACACCCAAATTTTGCAAAAAGAGATGATGAATATGAAAGTATTGAAAATTTTTAGCTATTTCAAAATCAAATCAAATATTCGTGTGTTGGGTTTTGTCATTCCAAACAGTCTTTCTAATTTTGTATTTGAGAAGAATGTGGTTATTTTTAAATGATGCCAAAATTCTGTACATTAACCTCTGTCCACAGTGTTTAGGATAATACTTGACAAACACCAGGCCAATCAAATGTATTGTTTGCATTTTCCATACTGTCACCAAATGTCATGGTTTAGATATGAGGTGTCCCCCAAAAGCTCATGTGTGAGACGATACAAGAATGTTCAGAGGTGAGGGCGGGGATTGTGGCTCAGTGGTAGAGTGCTTGCCTAACGGGCGTGAGGCACTGGGTTCAAACCTTAGCACCACATAAAAATAAACAAATACAACAAAAAAGAATGTTCAGAGGTGAAATGATTAGATTATGAGAGCTGTAACTTAATCAGTGGATTAACCCACAGATGTAGATTAACTGGGCAGTAACTGTAGACAGATAGGGTATGGTTGGAGGAAGTAGGTCACTGGGGTCATGTTTTGGGGTTTATATTTTGTCCCTGGTGAGCCGAACTTTCTCTCTGATTCCTAGTTTCCGTGTCCTGAGTTGCTCTCCTTTGCCATGCCCTTCCATCTCAGGCTCAGAGGTATAGAGTTGACCAACCATGGACTGAACCT
>PVHX01027175.1:0-19743 GCA_004024805.1 Geosciurus inauris | reverse complement strand
TGATCAGTTTGCCTTTAAAGCTCTACCACCTCTTCCTCCCACCTCTCTCCTGGGGTTTGAGCCAAGGGGACTCTCACTTAGCTACATATCCAGCCTTTTTTGTTTTCTATTTTGAGACAGAGTCTCACTAAGTTGCCCAGGCTGGCCTCCAGTTTGTGATCCTCCTGCCTCTCTCCCTCTGGAGTATCTGGGATTACAGGCATATGCTACCATGCCTAGCTGCACCTTTTTTTAAGTTATGATGTCCTAGATATTTCCAGAGTCCTCAGAGTTTTTACTCAGTCATCTAGTCAGTCATTCATCCATCCATTCTCCAGTTCAACAAATATTTGTTGCATATATACCATGTGCCAGGCTTGATCATCCCTAACACTCCATTCTGTCACTTTTCTATAATTATCAGTCTGGGGAAACTTTCCCTCAGACTCTGTTAGGTGATTGACAAGAGTATCTTTCTAACAAGTGCTCTCTGTTAAATGTGTGATAATAGTATGGTACTTAAACTTTAAGGGAGCCTTCAATGTCTGCCCCAAAGAGTATGTGAACATTGCAGATGATTTTATATGGATATGTCCTTTATATGGATATGTCCTTTAGAATATGCCACTCTCCCATGCCTACACTTAGTCAAACTGGACAGCAAGCTTCCAATTGTGTTCCACCCTGTAGTGCCTGGGCTCCCTATTTTATAATTAGTTTCCTAGTCTGTTCTCCATTTTCAAGCATGCTTTTTGATGTTAATAATGCATATCAGTTCTATATTTTTGGTCCTGACCTTCCCCCTCCTGTGCTTTCCTTCTTCCTGCCATCTGTCCTACTCTTCCTTCTGGTATTTACATCCTTGTAGTCTGTGATCTGCCACCTTGACTCTGGCTTCCACACTTGTTCTGATCCAAACGTCTGCTCAACTTCATAGTACCTGTATAGTTTTCTACCAGTAGTAACAAATTCACACAAACACAGAAGCTTAAAACAACACCAATGTTTCTTTAGTTTTAGAGGTCAGAAGTCTATAATGAGTTTCACTGAACTAAAGTCAAGGTGCTAATAGGGCTGCATTTTTTTTCTACAGGGTTTAGGGGAGAATCTGTTACTTTGCTGTTTTCAGATTCATTGGTTGACTTGAAGTCCCCTTCCTCCATATTCTAGCAACATTGCATCTATCTGACAATTTTTCCATAGTCTCATCTCCCTTGACCATAGCCAGGAAAGGTTCTCCACTTTTGACAACTTTCGGTGGATTGAATTGTGTTCCCTCAAAAGATATGTCCACATCCTAATCTCCAGAACCTATGAACTTTGCCTTGTTCAGAAAGTTTCTTTGTAGATATAATTATGGACCTTAAGATGAGATCATTCTCATCAATTATCTCAATAGGATCTCAATCCAGTGACAACTGTCTTTATAAGGGCAGATGGAAATTTAGGAAAGGAAGAGAAAAACAGGAGAAGATGTGATCATAGAGACAGTGATTAGAGTAATGCAGCTACAATTCAAGGCATGCTTTGAGCCACTGGAAGCTGAAAAAGATAGGGAAGGAGTCTTCCCAGAGCCCTGAGAGGGAATGTAGCCCTGCTCACCCTTGGTTTCAGACGAGTAGTATCCAGAATGGGAAAGAATAAATTCCTGTTGTTTTAAGCTACCTAGTGTGTGGTAGTTTGTTATAGCAGCATCAGAAAATTAATATAGGGCCCATGTGATTACAGAGTCCTCCCAGACAATCAAGGAAAATCTCCCTATCTCAGATTTCATAACCATGATCATATCTACAAAATACCTTTTATTATGTAAGATGTATTCATATGTTCCAGGAATTAGGATGTGGACACATTTAGGAAGCCATTATTCTGCCTACCTACCACAGTACCCAAATAGACTGTTTACCCATAAAACCATATTTTGCTCATGTCTTTCAAAAACACAGCCAACTATCAGGCTATATTTTATATGTGGCTTTCATTCCTACTTACTTGTCTAGGATCTGTTTCTTGGATGTCAGTGTTCAATAATAGAAAGCACACATGTGGAGTCAGGCAGACCTGTGTTTAATTTCTGTTTCTGATTTATTCTCTGCATATTCTTGAGCAATTTATTTAATTTCTATGAGTTTGCTTTCTCATCTGTAAGATGTGGGTAGTAATATGCACTCCACAACGTCATTGTGAGGATTAAGGGAGATAGTAGATATAATATGACTAAAACATGGTAAGCGTTCCATGCATGTTGCATTTCTTTTCCTGTGATCCTAGCATCTCCTTTGAGGGGGGTTGTTGTTCTTGTTGAGGAGGATGTAAGCCACCTGAGAAATTAAAGCCTAGAATAATTAGTAAAGAACAAAAGACAAAGGCAGAATTATAGTTTCAAAAGTAAGAACCCCTGATAGATCCAGTCTATGTAGGATCTGGGCTAGACAACAAGAAAATGGCTCCTGTAGTTTATTTAAAGGGGCACATCAAAGGCAGGGGTAAGGTTTCAAGGGCAGAGTCTCACTTCCTGATGTCTTGCAGTCAGCAGGTTGATTGGCATCTTGGCAGGTTATACCCATCTCAGAGGGGCCATGCAGCTACTGCAGGTCAGCTCATCTGTGGTGCTGAGTGGGATCTTTGGCAGAGCTGAAGGGGACGTTCACCTCCATCAGGCAGTCTACCCTGTGGGAATGCCACAGGAAGTTCCCAATGCTAGACCTCTCCCCTCACTGGCTGCAATGCCAATAGTCCACATACAGCCCACAGATGGCTCTCTACATTATAATCTGTAAACATGTGCTGATCTATAATCTTGAAGTAAACGGTCTGGTAGAGAAAATATTTTGTTTATGAATGTTCTCATTTTCCTTTAAATCTCACTGGGTAGAGAGTTTTCCTTTTAGATCCCCCCAAATTTAACAAGGTGAGGATGATGAATAAAATTTATATATAGGGGCTAGGAATGTAGCTCAGTGGTAGAGTACTTGCCTAGCATGTGCAAGTTCCTGGATTTGATCCTCAACTCCATAAACTGTAAATAGCCTTTTAATCTGATTATATATAAGATTTCTCCTGATGCCCTTGCATTTTATTTTATTCCACAATTAGATGTACATGACACTAAAGTTCCTGGTTGAGAAAGGAAAAAGGAAAAGTCCTACCAAACTGGTTGCTGGGCATAGTAGAGTATAATAAAAAATAAACAAATGTTTATAATGTAGTTACTTGTGTTAATTTTTGTAGGTACTATGGAAGGAGATTGGCACATTACCAATTTATTGAGTGGGGAAAACTAACTATACTAACTAATGCTAGTATAGTATAGTATGATTGGTGCCATTTTGAGCACAAACATGGGAGGAGCTTGGGGACATTAAAAAAGGGGATAAAGGCTCTCTGCAGTAAGTGTTGTATAAGTTGATATAAGTGAAAAGACAGTAGTTATGTACAGTCTCTTACAGTTCTCAAAAAGGAAAGTAACAAATTCCAACATACACAGAAGCTTAGAACACCAATTTATCTTCAGTTCTAGAGGTCAGAAGTCTAGAATGAGTTTCACTGATCTAAAGTCAAGGTGCTAATATGGCTAAAATTATTATAAAAATAATTTCAATTTACTTAAACATGAATTTTAGTTAAAAATTCTATGCATGTAAACATAGCCATTCTCATTTTTCCTTTGAAAATGTTTGGATATAGTTGCACTACTGAGATTGGAATCAATGGTCCATTGATAGACTTCTTTCAGGTCATTTGGAGAAAAAGAGGGCATTTATTACATTTTGTTTTGCTCACATGGCCCCAGTGGTCAGGCAGGCAGGCAGTCAAGATGAAAGTGCTATACTATAAATGCCTGTTATGGTTTAGATATGTGATATCCCCCAGAAGCTCATGTGTGAGATAATGCAAGAAAATTTAGAGGTGACATTATTGAGTTGGAAAGCCTTAACCTAATGAGTGCATTAATGCAGTTCAGTGGATTAACTGGGTTGTTCTCATAGGCAGATAGGGTATAGCTGGAGGAGGTAGATCATTGTGGGTGTGCCTTTGGGGTATTATTTTATCCCTGGTCAGGAGTCTTTCTCTGCTTCCTGATGGCCATGTCCTGAGTTGTTTTCCTCCTTTACCACCTTCTGCCAAGATGTTTTGCCATCTTGGGCCCAGAGCAATGGAGCTGGCTATGGACTGAGACCTTTGAAACTGTGAACTCCAAATAAACTTTTCCTCCTCTAAAATTGTTCTTGTAAGGTCTTTTAGTCATAATAACAAAAAAGCTGACTAGTCGGGCACGGTGGCTCACGCTTGTCATCCCAGCACTTTGGGAGGCTGAGACAGGAGAATCGCGAGTTCAAAGCCAGCCTCAGCAATGGCGAGGCGCTAAGCAACTCAGTGAGACACTGTCTCTACAAAAAACACAAAATAGGGCTAGGGATGTGGCTCAGTGGTCGAGTGCCCCTGGGTTCAATTCCCGGTACCAAAAAAAAAAGCTGACTAAAACAATGCCTTTAAATACAAAAGTTTGATTTAGGGAAGAGGGCAGATATAGACAGGAATGCAGTCATAGTAGAATGCCGGGTAAAGGGTAGTGTCAAATAATATTTGGTCTCTAGAAATAATAATAGCAACCAGAATATATTGTGCATTTATTTATGTGTGTTGTACTGTTCAAGGCACTACTTGTATATTCATTTAATCCTTCCAACATATCTGTGTGTAGGTAATTCTACTATCCTCACTTTATATATAGGAAAACTGAAGTACAGAGGTGAAAGAGCATTGTATAAATTTAGAGAGTTAGCAAGTGATGGAGCCAGAATCCATATGGAGACAAGTTGTCTTGGGAGCTTGTGCTCTTAACCCCCACACTAAGTATTCCCAGATCATCTTAAGGAAAGAGGGTTTTGTGGGAATGTAGACAGAGAAATGACAACTGAGAATTAACAATAACAACAACAAAACCCAAGCAAATCAAGCAAATGTCAACATGATTGTATGTCCATATACCCATTAAGTGCCAAGAGACTAGTTGAGTTAGTAGTTACTGAACCCAGATTTGGTGTATGGATAGTCAGGAATGTTGACAGAAAAAGAGATCTTAAGCAGAGTTAAGAGAGGAATATAACTGCAACTATTACTAGCTAACATTTTGACCTCCTTTATGTACCAGTAATGTTGTATATGAATCTAATGCAGTACTCAAAACAACCTATCCAGTAGGTACCATTATATAGTCATGTGCCAGTATCTGTGAGGGATTAGTTCGGGAACACCCTGCTTCTCATGGATACCAAAATCTATATATGCTGAAATCCCCAATATAAAATGGTGTAGTATTTGCATGTTACCTAGGCATATCCTCCTGTATAATTTAAATCATCTGTACATTACTTATTATATCTAATACGATGCAATGCAACATAAGTAGTTATTATACTATGTTTAGGGAATAATGACAAGAAAAAAGCCTGTACATATTCAATACAGAAGCAGTTTAAAAACATTTTAGAGCTATAGTGGGTTGGATCTATGAAGTGGTGGAGCCAGGTTTTGAACCAAGGCAGTCTGACATTCTTAAATATATTGAATTGCTCCAGCAACTCTTCTCTCTGCTGTTAACAATTTTTCCCTCTTTGCTAAATTATTCTCATAAGCCTTCAAACATACTGTAATCATTTGCATTATTTTTAAATTCATTTTTTCTGTCAGTCTTTACAGCAAAAACTGGAAGAATTGTCTATACTTACTGTGTCCATTTGCTCTCCTCACATTCTTTCTTGAACCCACTCTAGTCAAGCTTTCACCCCTATGCTTTCAATGAAATTTCTCTTGTCAACATCACTACTGACCTCCTCATTGCTAAATGCAAAGGTCAATTCTCAGTTCTCATTTTACTTGATCTTTTATCACAATTTTGCATAGCAGATCATGCTCCTGTCCTCTGGGATATCACACACAGTTTTCTTTTTATCTCTGGCTTCTCCAGTTTCCTTTTGCTGATTCTTCTTCATAATTCCAAATTCTTAATGTCAAAATTTTAGAATGTTTCTCATTTCTATTCACAATCACTTTCTCAGTGATGTTATCTTGTCTTTTGACATTAAATACCATCTATATAGTGTTGAACCCCCAATTTGTATCTGCAGTCCAAATTTCTCTTCTAAACTTCAGTGTATATCCCACTGCCTACTTGTAGCTCCACTTGTATGTGTAATAGAATCTGAAATTTAACATGTCCCAAACCAAATTGTTGATATTTTCCCCACAATCCATTTCAATGAATGGTTGTTCAGTCTTTGAGTTTCTCAGCCATAGCATTATCTTTGACTCTTTCCTTTTTCTTATATGCCCACCTTAGTCTAAATAAACCTCAATACTAATTACCATGGGATGTTGGATTATTGCAAAAGTATGTGAACTTCTTGATTCTTCCCTTAACACTTTAAACAACAGCGGCCAGAGTGACCTTAAAACTTAAATCACGTCGGGGCTGGGATTGTGGCGCAGTGGTGGCGTGCTCGCCTAGCACGCGTGAGGCACTGGGTTTGATCCTCAGCACCACATAAAAATAAAATAAAGATATTCTGTCCACCTACAACTAAAAAAATAAATAAAATTTTAAAAAAACTTAAATCATGTCATTTTTGTTATTAAAGCCCTATAATGGCTCTTCATCTAACTTTAAGCAAAAGTTAATGCCTATGCAGTGTTTTTTAATCATTATTATACATTGGAATTACCTGGAGAACTGAAAAAATAGTCTACCCCCCCCTCAAATGAATTGAACTACTTGTAGCTCTAGGAGGAAAAATGTGTGGTATAGTCTAAATATCTGCAGTTTTTAAAATATCTTCACATGATTCTAAGATCTAGGGATGGTTGAGAATTCCTGGCCTCATTATCCTTTGATCTTCTTTCTGCTGCTCACTATCTCACTTAATCTACTGCAGCTACATTTTGCCTTCTTTTTGAAAGAAGCTAGGCATGCTCTTTCCTTAGGGACCTGGCACTAGCTGTTCCTTCTGCCTAGTATGCCCATCTCTAGTTTTCAGTCTTCCTCCACCCTCAACTTATTCAGGTCTTTCGTCAAATGTAATTGCTCTGAGAAGCCTTCCCTGGTTCTCTATTTAAGAATGCACCCAAATTTTCTACTTTATATTCATCTATAGTTCTTAAGTAGATATTATTTTGCAAAACATACTGCTGCTTTCTTTTGTAATATAACAGAAAATTTTTGTGGAAGTCAGCTAGGCTAATTCATGTATATATTGTCTGTGGCTACTTTTGTGCTATAATGGCAGAGCTGAGTAGTTACAATAGACTGCATTGTCCACAAAGATAATAAACTTTATATAAAAAGTTTGTCAACTTCTGATTTAATATATTAATATGGAGTCGTGTATACTACTGCTATATTACAACTTTAAAATTATTTCAACAATATTTGAGAAAATAATTGATCTTATCTTTAGTTCTATAACTTTGAGGTGACAATGAGCCTAAATGATATTTTGACCTATAATATGATATGTAAATTTTATGATTGTTGGTGACAAAGTCACAAATACTGTCATTATTAACTATGAATTGTACATTCATAGTTGAAGTAAATGCTGAATTATAATTAGGGGTCAGTAAAATAAAGGTGTAATTTTTCCCATCCAAATTCACAGACCCATGAATTCTGTTTATGAACTCTCCTATAAGAATCTCCTGACCTAAGAGACTTCATAAGCTATTCAAAATGCATGTAAACAACTGAGTGAATATTTAATTCAGAATGACAATTCATTTTGATTTTGGAACAGTCATAGATCTTGATCACATAGCTTTGTGGTTATGGTATAGGATGATGGCAAAATTGATCTCTGCAATGTCCCACACCTCCTGGTAAAGCATGTAAAAATACAGCTACTCAACAGAAAGAAATTTAGAAGGAAGCAAAGAAGGTTGAATACAACTGTTTAAGCAGGCAGGGATCTTCCAACCTTCTTCAAATTCTAAGGAAGTTGAATAAACTTATTGCATTGCCAAGACTTGGAGGCTTTGACAATACTGGTTCTGTTGTACACATATGTACAATGTAAAAGAACATTATTAATGGAGGCTGTGGAAGGCCCATAATAATCTTGACCAGAAAATGGATCCCTTCCCCATGATTCACATATTATTCAGAAACCTCCAACTTCTTCGAATCCCTAATAAAAAGTCTACATACCTAGCAATCATTTTGAAATTCCACAATTTTCACTAATATTACATCATACCCAATTCTACTTTATAGTGCAGTTCCAATGTAATTGTAGCTACTGCATTGATTGAGTCAGAATCTATGTGGATTTCTAAGCAGATACAAGCAAGAGCTTTTTCAGGACCTAGAAACTTATTGTCCCTTTAAAGTGGTAGTTAAAAGAAAAAGAAAAAGCCTGGTATTTTGAATTTATGGCAATAATAGAAAAATTGCTATGTACTTTTGATGAAGGAGTTTAAAGTGAATGTAACACTGCATATATTGACTACATATTTCAATGCACATCCAGATTTATCGATTAGAGAAGGACTGACTCAAGCCAAAATTGATTTGATAGAAATCACAGTCTGCTTATTTATCATGTGGAGAAAATTTACACATCTACCTAGGCATGAGGGTATTACTTTATTGACTCTGAATTAAGTCTTGGCTGAGTGTCAAGTTTTTACCTGCAGTCTGTAGACTTCTTTCAAGAAAATTCTTGGTTGCATATGAGTAAGAAACTATTAATAGAACATTTTGGAAGTTTGAATGCCCAGAATTACTTTGAAAAATCAAAATATGTTAAAACATTGTTAGCTGCTATTTGTGGTAATACTACCATTGTTGGCTAAATGAGGTTTTCTTTCCTTCTATTTATAAACAAAGGAAATGAAGGATGTGGTTCACGAAGACAAAATTTTAAGCACTTTTTGATGTGCTAAGGATCAAATCTAGGGCCTTAGACATGTTAGGCAACTGCTTTGCTTCTGAGCCACATCCATAGCCCTTAAGCACTTTCTAGGTATGGTCAGAAGTAAATACCAATTAGAAGTCAGCCTCTATCTAATAAGGTAGAATGTTAAGGTAAATAGTCTAGGAACCTGAGTAACTCTGAGTATTTGGTTAGGTTAACAGTAATGTAGCTAACATTTATGAAATACTAACAATATGCCAGTATTATGCTCTGTATTTTCATAGTGTTTTAAATCATTTACAAAACTCCATTTAGTAGCTGTTTGTATTGTTCTCATTTTACATTTCAGAAAACTAAGGTTCAGAGAGGCTAAGTGACTTGTCAAAGGGCTTACCGTGAGTACATGGAGCTTGGATAAAAACCCACTCCAGTGGTTTCTACAATTTGAGGTTCTTGAGTGAATTATTTTTCCCTCACTATGAGTAATGGGTAGGAGAGAAAGGGATTGATCAAAAATGGTTAACTGCAAATCCTAAATATTGCATCTTTCAGGAAAGAACCTGATTATGGTTCTTTCCTGAGAGATGCAGTCCATGTGGCATTACATTTTGGAAGATAAGGGGTTAACCCAGTTTGCTACTGGATATTTCCCTTCAGTATAACAACTTCATTTCAAGGAAATTGCTGCTTGTAAGTGTTAAGGGTGTTATTACTGTTCAAATGCCCTTTTAATACTCTTTATGCTGGCAAAGGTACATTACAAATGAAATACAGGGGGAGAATAATTCAAACTCCTCAGATGGTGGCATTTTGTAAACCTCAAAGCCATAGTACAAATCTTCCTCAAACCTCTGGAAATCTATCTTCATAGCACAGAGTAGGTGGGAAGGGGCTTGCAAATCCTTTTCAACCTGACAGCTCAAAAACCTAACTTGTTTTCTGATTCCTCAGCCGTGACAGTTTGGTGGCAGAGTATTTTTCACTTCAGAAGCTAAGGACTCTTGCTAGAGTATGAGAGTCCAAGCAGCTGGGCTTTAATGCTAGATTCTGGGCAGAGAAGACAAAAGAAAGAGGAGAATGCAGTATACTTCAGGCCTCTCCTAGTATTTTTATATGAAAAGAATTTGATGACAAACACAATATTTTAGGAGCTCCTGTGCTTTCAAATGCAATATCCTCTTAGCAGATTTTCAACAACTTTCCTGTTATCTATATAAATCTATTTGCTCCACTCAGGCGACCTTTTCCTTAATTCTTCCTCTTCAAGGAATCTATCTCCATACAATCTGAGGTGGCCAATAACCAGTCTGCCCCCAAATATTTTTCTTCCCCCAAATATTTCTCTACTGCTATCTGTGTACTGAGCCTGAAATATACACCATAATGTTTGTATTCAATTATTTTCCACTTATTACAAATGTCCATCTACTCATCCAAAACACACTTTTCATCTTTTCTGTGTTAAGCACCCTGCTGGGTTCTAATAATTCATCAGTGATTTGATATAGGCTTTGTCCTTCAGTGTATAGTCCATGCTTCAGGGAAAAAGAAATAAACAAAGGAACACAGAATTAATTTACTTCAATTTGTGCTAAGTGGTAAGATGAATATTGTGGCAATAGGGAACCATAATAGAAGATAAAAGGAAGGGATCTACTTAGCCTTGTCAAGTGTCAATTCAGTGGAAACTGAGACATTCCTGGGGAGAGAACTTCATTTAAAATACACTCATTTAAAATACAAATACATTATGTAGCAGGGGTAATGCACTAACTCACTAGGATGGTCAAATTCTCAGAGGATATGACTCTGAGGCATGGATCAGATCATTTTTTGAATGGTGTGTGGATCAGGGATCAGAGAGGTAGATTCATTGATCCTCTGCAATGTGCTAAGCTCTCTAGTAGGTCTGTTTTTGTAAGTGATTATCTCTTTTCATTATAAACTCAGCACTAAAGGTAAGTTAAAAACTCCATTATAGAAATAGGAAAACAGGTTCTGAGAGGTCAAGTCAACAAAGGTCATAAGCTTAGTCAGTGGAAAAGCCTAGGAGTAGGAAGGCTAGGGAGTGGTGGCAGAGATTGGATAGGCCTATCAAAAGGGAAATAGGCAAAAAATAAGAAGGGTTATGGTGTTATTGACCAAAAATGAAATAAAGACTTAAACTTGTCATGGAATTGCTTACAATTCACTTGGAGTAAGATAATGAACTCTTGAGAAAGGAGAAGAGGATATAATGAGCAATAGTAACAGTCAAGCCTGAACTCTATATTATTCCTAAGGAAGATAAACAAAGAGTATTATTGGGAGGAGCTAGAATTCTTTGAAAAGGCTACTGGGAGGGGGCTATCAAAACCATCTAAAATGGAGGCTTCCTTTAAATACTGTGTTTGTTTCCCTTTGCTTGTATGAAATCTAATTTGCTTTAGATTTTAAGCAAGATAAGAACAAAACCATGATTACTGAACTGTTTGGAAGGTCAACTAGCACATTAAGATCATCCAGTTCCAGGCAATATCCTATCTGTGGATACTATTTCAGGATGCAATACACAGTAACAGTTGTTGTCCCCAGCTTCACTTTCTGCAACTAAAATGTGACAGTGATTAAATATAAAATGTTATAGTATGTAAGTACAAATTTAAAAATGATGGCTTCTTGTCTGACAATATGGAAAGGTGAAGTTGCATGGAATTTGTTATTATACTCACAAAGGGTCAACACAGTGCTACATGACCCAACACAAGGCAAGGAAAGGATTATAGAAAGCAGGACTGGCAAATTGTGAGCATTACTATTTTTTTTCTGGTACTAGGGATTGAACTCAGGGGTGCTTCACCACTGAGGTACATTCTCAAAGTTTTTTAAATTATTAAATTTTGACACAGGGTATCCCTAAGTTGCCTAGGCTGGCCTTGAACTTGTAATCCTCCTGCCCCAGTCTGCCAAGTGCCTGGCATTACAGGTGTGCACCACTGCACCTGGCATGAGCGTTGCCTTTAAGGAATCATAAAGGAACACACAAAGAGGGAGGGAAGTCATTTTAAGGTCAGTATTTCTTAGACTTTATGAATAGTTCTTATGTTTCTAATTTCTTTTGTGAATCAGGGCAAATGCCGATTTACTAGGTTACCAGTTTGCTTCTGGCATAATATTCCTAATTTCCGTTCTGGTTTGTTCATTTTCTTATAATTCTTAAATCTATCATTCTTCTTTGAACTATAAGCTCCATGAGGTGAGAAACAATGTCTGTCTTCTTCACTGTTTTATCTCTAGCATGTAATAGTGCCTAGTATATGGTGTGTGCTCAATAAATATTTGATATTATTTGAATGAATAATTGTTCTCTTGACTGCCTTGAAAACTCTTGTGGCTTTCATTCCATATTGAGGAACTTTAAGTTCTGTATCTCTCCTTAACAAATTATTTTCACTAATATCTGATTATTTTATATTTTATTTCCTCAGAGAGTCTCTAGAGATTTTAACCAATAAGATTAATAATTTCCAGCATTGCATTAATCCAGATTTAGGTACAAAAAGAGGAAACCAGTCTAAAAGATTAGAACAGAGGAAATGTAATACAGGAGAGTGGTTATAAATATGGTAGGGGTACATGTAAGAATGATCTTATCTCCTGGATCAAGAGTAGGTTCAAAGCAACATCCTTTCCCTCCCTCCCTCCCTACCTCCTTTAATTGAGACACAAGCAGAAATTTATTTAGAAAAGCAAGGATTATGCTCTGGAAAGGAAAGAGTGTGGGCTCTCTTGAAAGTGAGAAGCAATGCCTTGGTTTGGGGTTCTAATATTTATAGAGGAACAGTAGTTAGGACGTGGACTAGAGGTGGGGCTAGGGCAGGGTTATGTGATTTTGTGACAGTTTTCTTTGGGCTCATGCGTTATCTTCACATCATGCTACTTACTACAGGCAATGAGGTGGGTGCAAGGATGTGGGCTGGGTTGCTCTGAGTTGCTTGTTTTGCATTCTAATAGTTTATTGCATTTACTGAATTAAAAAAGTTCATGGGCAGAAAGCAGTTCTCTTGATGCATAATTCTGTTATAAATATGTAATTCTAAGGGCTGGAAAGTATCTTAAACTTTGTTCAACTCCAATTTGTCAGATGACAATTGTATCACAATGGCTATTGCCACACTTCTTCTCCTCTTTCTCCTTTCACCCAGAGTAAAAGTTTCTATTCTAGCTTCCTCGTATTTAGTCAAGGCCATGAGTTTAACATTTAGGCAGTGATATGTGAGCAGATGTATCAAGTGGAAATTCTAGGGAGGCTTCTAAAGTGAGTGAACACATTTAAGAAGGGTACCCTTTTGTTTTTCTACCTTTTCCCCTTCTTCATGCCTATAGAGAGGACATGATGGTTGGATCTCCAAGGGATCATGAGGTATCTCTGAGGGTTAAAGACACGGGACGGGATAATACGACAGAAAGCTAGGAACCTAGGTTTTTGATGACACCATAGATTTTCCCTGCAGTTTTGGAATTCTTGCTGTCTAGCCTCTTTCACATGGAGAAAAAACACCTATTTAGCCATTGTTTTGCTTACTGCTTTTTGCTTTATTTCCATTACATACAACTGAATCTAGTCCTAACTGATGCAGCTGTATTGTTTTGTTGCCTCTGGGTTGAATGACCTTTTAACGTTGACATGGATACTTGTATTTGTAGGAAACTTACCTTTGAGGTGGCTTATTTATATTTGAATGCCTATTACTAGTGGGGGTGTTTCTTTATTTAATGTGAATTTATCTTTAGTTAGACACCTCCTATTGGTCCTAGAGTGATTTTTGTGTCATACTCCCTTTTCACACATCACATGCTTGAAGATGTGCTCATGTTCCTCTGAGTTGGCTCATTGCCAGCATGAATATCTCCAATTCTTTCACCTACTCCTCATGAGACATGATTTCTTCATTTCAACAAACTTAAGCTGACTTTATGTATAAGGGCTCTCACATAAACCCTTATGGAAAAGAGCTCTAGGCTATATGGTTCAGCTCTGTTTCACACAGTCCTGTTTATGTACTGAATTCAAAAGGAAAGGCATGCTCTATGTTAAATTAGCAGCCTGTTGTTTTACACAATGGTCCTCACTATTTGGAGGGGGGTGTAAAATCAAGGTTAAAACAAACATGTTTATTTAATCCTATATTATAATCAGAGTGTACAGGAAGAGACTTAAAATCTTAATTCAGTATTAACCACACTATGCACAAACCAGCTTCTCCTTTTACATGGTAAAAGGCAACATTTTCAGTCATCATCTGTGCTTAATCTGCTTAAACAAAGCTCACTTCCTAAATGTTTTCTGAGGAAGTAGCCAATTCAGATTGTTGGGCTCTCATCTCTGTGACTATCTGCTTAGCATCTGTTGATCACTTATAATGGAAGTATACCCTAGGAGTTTTACTGAGAAACCATTTTCTATATGCATTGGAATTATTTTACAGTCTTTCAAAAATGCATGTCTAGGAGTTATGCTTCTTTCCCTACCATCCCACTAGAACACTGGAAAAAGTCATTGACTGCTACCTGTCAAATTCAATAAATTAATATTGTTCCTCATCTCAGTTGACACTTCTGTGGTATTTGACATAGTTATCTACCCCATTTTCAAAATCCTCTTCTCCTTTAGTTACTGACATGGTAAACGTACTAGTTCTTCTTTGTGGCCATTCTTCAATTTCCCCTGCTGGGCCCTCTTTCTCTGAACCCCCCTTAACGGTTACTGTTCTTCAGAGCCCTGACCATGGCCCTCAGCTTTTATCACTTTATACCTTTTGCCTGAACAATCCCATCCACTTCTGTGGAATCAACATAGGCTGTTATCCTTTGAACTATATCTCCAGCTCAAACCAGTTTTTTTTAACTGGTACAGAGGCAACAGTTTATTTTTACTTTTAAAATTTATTTTAAACTGTACATAAAAGTATAAAAATTGCACATTATTATAGGGTACTATGTGATGATCCAATACATGTATATATTGTATAATGTTTAAATCAGTTTAAATATATCTATCTTCTCAAACACCCATTTCTTTGTGGTAAAAACTTTTCAAAATTCTTTCTTGTAGCTTTTTGAAATCTTTATTTTTATTTATAGTTACCCTACTGTGCAATAGCACACCAGAGCTTTTGCTCCTATCTAACTGTGACGTTGATCCCATTGATCAACCTCTCCCCATCTCTCCTCCTTCCTACTCTCCCTAGCCTGTGGTAACTACCACTCTACTCTCCACTACTATGAGATCAGCAGTAACTTGCAGACACACAGGCACCACAAACTATGTATCTTCAAAACTCATCTTCCCCTTCAACTCACATACTGAAGCCAAAATCTGAGTATCAAGCCCCCCCTTTTACCTCTCTGTAGTTATTCCTCCCAATGAAGGTGTCATGTAAGTATTATTATCCCCATTTAGAGACCTGAAAATCAAGCCTCAGAGTGGTTAAATTGCTTCCCCATAAATCCCTAAGCTGCTACAAGGCAGATTCTAATGTATTTCATTCTGATTCTGGAGCTGGAACTCTTAATTGTCTATGCTAAGTTGCCCTTACTAGAGGATTCTGTTATAGCACATTTTGTATTCATCTTAAAAACCAGAAAGCAAGACCCTGAGGGAAGGGAACACTAGAGAGGAAAAGTGTTGTTACATTTGATCTTAGCCAAAAGGTTGAGAAGTGATAAGGAAACCGATGTTGGGATAATTAGGATAGGAAAAAAGTGGGGTTCCTGAGAAAATGGGAGAAGCTCAAGCTTAAGGAGTGCAAGGAGCAAAAGTCAGTTGAAGGGAAAAGTGGGTGGAGAGAGAGCAGGAAAGGACTGAGGCCAAAGTTCTCTTTCTTAAGGTCTTCTTTAGAGACAATTGATGTCACTGGATTAAGTTTAGCCTGTATGAAAATGGTTTCCATGTAGAAAACGAAAAAACCTTTTGATATTCCCAAACCTTGATTCTCAGATAAGTTGTACTGAAATCAAAAGGGCCCATTGACCAATACACATGGCTGGTAAACATGATGAATAGTTGCAGAATATAATAAATGGCATTACTTTGGAATAAAACCAAAGCTACACTTTGCAAAGCAAGTTCAGCCATGAAAATTATAAGCCAATTGAGAGTAAAATAAGTATTCTCAAAACATTTTTTTACCAATTTGGTTTGGATAAACATTTTTCTATTCCAGTTTTTAAAAAAATTCCTTCCTCCCCCAATTTTTCAGCCATGTGTTGGGGGCTTGTATCTAAGCAATCCCTTTAGAAATGGAACTCAGTGGGATGGCAAATTTCTTAAATCTGAACATTCTATCAGTATCTGCATGACCAGACCAAGATATTCAAACAATGTTGCATGTAAGACAAATCTTATTTTGTAGTTGCTTTATATCAGAACACTTGGGATGCATTCCCATGCATACCTCCACCAAGTAGAACATGTTAAAAGTAATGACGATTTATGTATCAAGACATTTCTTTAAAAATAATCAGACATTTCTTAGATGGCTTTAGTGCCATACTTTTTTGGGGGATGTTTTATTTGGGGTCCCTCTTCTACCACAGGACCATTGTTCCTCTTACCCCTCACCAGGAGATGAATTTTATCCTAAGCCTTGTTGATTTCCTGAACATAACTTTTTTACTTTTACTATGACTCTAAATAGTATTTATTAAGTATAGGTATGATGCTATGCTTTAACACAAGATACTCCAGCATAAAAATACCTTAAGTTACATTTTTAGATACTTTAAGAACTAAAGTAAATGACATCCTTTTTTTTTTGAATACCAGGGATTGAACTCATGGGCACTTGACCACTGAGCCACATCCCCAGTCCTATTTTATATTTTATTTAGAGACAGGGTCTCACTGAGTTGTTTAGTGCCTAGCTTTTGGTGAGGCTAGCTTTGAACACACAATCCTCCTGCCTCAGCCTCCCGAGTCACTGGAATTACAGATGTGTACCACAGCACCCAGCTAAATGACATCCTTTGCCAACATGTACATTAGAACTTGGGTAAAGTAAATTTATTTAAAACAAGGAATAATTTTAGTTAAACTCAGGTCTCTATCCCCTCATTTCTAACGACATTGGCAAAATTCTTCCATGTGGCTTATGATTTCATTTATAAACTAGTTAGAAAAAATCCAAATATTTAATCCTAAATAGCTAATGATTTATTTTTGAGACAACCAAGGCTGCATGGGCTCTATAAATTGATAAAAAAACAAAACTAAGAATTTCTTTCATGTAAGTTTCTAAATGCCATGTTTATTATCCTCAGACAAGGTATTTAACACCAGAGATCCTACATTTATTTATTTGTTTATTTATTTATTTGGTACTGGGGATTGAACTCAGGGGTACTCGACCACTGAGCCACATCCCCAGCCCTATTTTGTGTTTTAAGTAGAGACAGGGTCTCACTGAGTTGCTTAGCGCCTCGCCATTGCTGAGGCTGGCTTTGAACTCGCGATTCTCCTGTCTCAGCCTCCCTAAGTGCTGGGATTACAGGCTTGCACCACCGCGCCCAGCTCAGAGATCCTACATTTAAAAAAATAACATCACCATCCTATTCCCTCATAGTAGATATGTGAATTTATGGATTAATGATCAGAAAAATGGGTGAATCTGGAATTTGTTTTGTGGTGATGTAATTGAATTATAAATTTGAATTTTTACATCTTTTCTCTGAATTATCCTGGTCCTTTCTCATGCTTTTATAAGAATTTAATACCTGCTGGATTAATTCATCTTCAACTCTGGCAGTAGGAAAAAGTTTGCAGTAGGATAGGTATGTGTGCTTTTCATGACATAAACCTTTAAAGCCCAAGAATGATCCCTAATGATGTTTTTAAACATATTTTAAAATTTTCCATATTTTAATTGACAAAATTGTAAACATATGGATTACAACATGATAGCTTCAAAGAAGTATACGTTGTGGAATGGTTCACTCAAGCTAATTAACATATACATCACATCACATTCTTATCACTAATTGGACTGAGAATATAAAATCTATTCTCTAAGCAATTTTCAAGTATGTAATATATTGTTAAGTATAGTCATCATACTGTAAATGGATCTTTAGAACTTATTCTTCCTAACTGAAATTTTGTATCCTTTGACCCTTAAGAATCTTAACTACTCTCCAATTCATTAAGGATCTCTCATGAATAAATTTATCTTAACATTGTTATGACCTTTTTGCATTTTACATTTGCATTACTGTATTTTTCTACATGCTGATAAACTACTGATTTGACTAATCCTTATCCACTGAATTTCTTGATTTATTGACAGAGTAAGTTGGATTATAGATGTAGCCAAAGGCACAAACCAAATAAGCAAACTGAATAGGGAAATTGCTTGTGACAGTTTGGCCTGAGGGCACTGTCAAGCTGCTCTGGCATTCAACAAAATCCCTTTTTTGGAGAAACCAAAAGGCATGACAAGATCAATGATCAGGTCAGGTCAGCATCCAGTATCAATAGCGATGAAAAAAAAAAATTAAAGAACTTGTGGCCGACCTGAGTCAGATCGTAAGGACTGAGTGACTGAGTGGTATCAAATATATAAGTGAGTGTGACTGCTCTGACCTTATCACATATGAACTGAATGTTACTTGATTTCAAGATAAGAGGTAAGATAGGAAATTCCCATGCCCTGGGTCTTGTGTTTCCATATGATTTAATTACTGACAAAATAAGTAATGGGGGGAATGATATTTAGAGGAGTGTAGAATTCTAAACTAGCAAGGAACAGACCTGTTTTAATCATTGGTGATGAGTTTTCCCTTGGAGTATTAGCTTTCTTTTTGGAAACAATCTTTTTTTTCTATTTTCTAAAATTAATTCATTCTCATTAGATGTGCATGACAGCACAATGCATTTTGATTCATTGAATGCAAATGGAGCACAACTTTTCATTTCTCTGGTTGTATATGATGTAGAGTAGCACCATATGTTCAGTCATACATGTATGTAGGGCAATGATGTCCATCTCATTCTACCATCTTTCCTGCTCCCATATCCCATCCCCTTTCCTTTTTTTCCTTTGACCAAAGTTCTTCCATTATTCCAATGTCCCGTCCTCCATTATGGATCAGCATCCACTTATCAGAGAGAACATTCGGCCTTTGGTTTTTTGGGATTGGCTTACTTCACTTAGCATGATGTTCTCCAACTCCATCCATTTATCTGCAAATACCATAATTTTATTCTCTTTTATTGCTGAGTAACATTCTGTTGTGTATATATACGACAGTTTCTTTATCCATTCATCTATTGAAGGGCATCCAGGTTGGTTCCACAGTTTAGCTACTGTGAATTGAGCTGCTATAAACATTGAAGAGGCTGTGTCACTCTAGTATGCTGTTTTTAAGTCCTTTGGGTATAGACTGAGGATGGTTTATAATCAGGGATATAATCAGGCTGGAGTCTTTTCATAAGAGGAGTACTAGTGTCATGACATAGGAACTAAGGATGTAATAATTAGGAGTGAAAAAAGTGTTCAGAGAGTGCTGTTTTGTCAAGGAGGGGTTAAATTTGTTCTTTATGGCTACTTAATGACAAATCTAGGAACAGATTTCAGCTGGATATAAGTAAGCATTTTTGTATCAATTGGAGCTCTCCTAATAAGAATGGATAGCTTCAGTAGTGCCTCCTACTATGAAAGGTCTCTGGATACATCAATGTACCCAAAAGAGCAAGGAATAAATAAAGGTGGGAGTAGTAGGTGTGTTTATTCTAGTGGAGCTCTCTCATACCGGGATATGAGGCACGAAATGAAGGTTTACCCTCTAATGACCACAGTAAATATGGGGAAAATAT
>PVHX01027174.1:0-19744 GCA_004024805.1 Geosciurus inauris | reverse complement strand
TTTGGCACCTTTGTCTAGTATGAGATAGCTGTAATTATGTGCATTACTCTCTGTGTCTTCTATTCTGTACCATTGGTCTACATGTCTGTTTTGGTGCCAGTACCATGCCGTTTTTGTTACTACTGCTTTGTAGTAAAGTTTAAGGTCTGGTATTGTGATGCCTCCTGCTTCACTCTTCTTGCTCAGGATAGCTTTAGCAAACCCTGTATATTGTATATTAAGATTCATTTTTTCCATTGTAGATATTTAGTTTTTACAGTACTATTTTGGAAAAAATTATGTTTCCCTATTGAATTATTTTGGCATATTTGTTGAAAATCACATGTCCAGTGGGTCATTCTTACCTGTTTTATTTATCTACATATACATTCTTACATCAGTCATATACTGTCTTGATTGCCATAGCTCTAAAGTCTTGAAGTAGTGTGAGTTCTCAGCTTTGGTTTTTCATTTTGTTTTGTTTGATTCAAACTTGTTTTGATAATTCCAGGACTTTTGCACAAATATATATTTTGGAATCCATCTGTGCTCTCCTTCCAAAACACCTGCCAATTTTGTTTGGCATAAAGATGAATATATGATCAATTTTATAAGAACTGACATCTTAACAAAACAGAGTCTTCCAATCCATCAGAACATTCTTCCAATTATTTAGATCTTATTTAGATTTTTCTAGCAATTTTTGGAACAATGTATAGGTCTTACACATATTTTGTTAGATTAAATTCTAAATATTCCATGATTTGAGGCTACTAAGAATCAAATTTTTGACAATTTATTTTCAAATTGTTTATTGCTAGTATATACAAATGCAATTGACTTTTGAATAGTAACTTCACATCCAAAGAGTTTGCTAAATTCCCATTTTTGTTCTAGTACGTTTTTGTAGATTACTTAGTACTTTCTACAGACATAATTACATCATTTAAAAATAAAAACAACTTTATTTCTTCTTTTTCCATTCTATATGCCTCTCGTTTCATTGTCATTTTCCACTGACTACAACATTGAATAAAATGATGAATAGAGGTAGCCAAATTAAACAATCTTGCCTTATTTCTAATCTTAGTAATCAGTCCCATGAAAAATTTTAACAGATGCCATTTTCAGTTTGAAGTAGTTCCCAGCTGTTCATAGTTTGATGGATAACCTTATCATAAAATTAATGTTTAAAATATCATTCTACTCTTATTGCAATAATCATACTTTTTCCTTTATTCTGTTTATATGATGAATTACACTGACTAGTTTTCAAATATCAAACCAACTTTTTCTTTCTGATATAAATACTATATGGTTATAGCATATTGTCCTTCTCAGACATAACTGGATTCAATTTGCTAATTTTTTTAGAGGATTTTACACCTATGTTCATGAGAGATATTTGTAGTTTTCTTTTTTAATAGTGTCATTGTTTTGTTTTTTCCTTACACTTTTAAGACATTGCTTCTAGTTTACCTAATTTCTGATAAGGACTTTTACCCTAACTCTTATCTTGCTTCTCAATAAAGTATCTTGAATCTCTAGCAGCATGTAAGGTTTTTATTTTTATCATGGATTTTTAACACTTTGATTATAATATACATCAAAATGATTTTCTTTATGCTTATTATTCTTATATTCATGGAGGCTTTCAGATTTTGGATTCATAGTTTTCATCAAATTTGGGGCCAATTTTTCAGTTGCTTATTCTTCAGGGACTTCAATTATACAAATGTTAAAATGCTTAATGATGTTCTAGAGGAAAATTTCCATTCATTATTTTCAGCCATTTTATTTTAGTGTTTTATCATGCTTTATTTCAAATATTTTGTCAATACATTTTCAGATTCACTAATATTTCTTTATGTGTTGTTGTTCTAATGCTAATATCAAGCATGAATTATTTTAACATTGCATTTTTTATATCTTGAATTTATATTTGGGTCTTTGTTATGTCTTCCAATATCTCATGATGTTTATGTATTCTTTTAAATTTATCATCTTTGATAATTCTATCATCTCTGGGATTTCTGGTTCTGTTTTTCTTGAATGATTTTCTTTTCTTAGTTATGTCTCACATCTACCAGCTTCTTTACCTGTCTAGTAATGTGTTTGAATGTTGGACATCTTTATTTTGCATATTGAGTATTTGGATTTTGTTTTCTTCCTTTAAAGAATGTTGAAGTTTGTTTTAGCTGGCAGAAAATTATTCACAGATTTACTGGATTTTTTTTTTCAGATGTGGTAGACTATGCCTAAATTAATCTTTACTAAAGGGTTAAATTGGCTCTTCTATTAAGGCATGACCCTCTAGGGTATTGTTTCAGTCATATTTTTCACCACTGTGACTAAAAGACCTGACAAGAAAAATTTCAGAGGAGAAAAAGTTTATTTGGGGGCTCATAGTTTCAAAGATACCAGTCAATAGACAGCCAGCTCCATTCCTTGGAGCTAAAGGTGAGGCAGAATATCAGGGCAGAAGGGTGTGGTGGAGGAAAGCAGATCAGGACATGGCCACCAAGAAATGGGGGGAGCACTCTGTTCAACAAGGACAAAATGCATACTTCAAAAGCACGCCACCAGTGACCTGCCTCCTCCAGCCACACACTACCTGGTTTCAGTTACCAGTCAGTGAAGTTCCACCAGTGTATTAATTCACTGATTGGGTTAAGGGTCTCAATCTGATCATTTCACCTCTAAACCTTCTTATATTGTCTCATATGTGAGCTTTTGGGGAATACCACATATCTAATCCATAACAGGTATCTACTTAATACTTACATGATCAATGATGATTTTCCACTCTAATTGACCTAGCCTTAAATTTTTTCCAGCCTGTGTGAGTTTGTGCATTGTTCATCTCATAATTCCCAGCTTTATGAAGTTTCATTGCTACATGAATGCCTCAGTATTCAGCAATAGACTCTAGGAAACACCAGTGCAAGTCTGGATTATCTCCTATGCATGATTGTCTCTTCTTTATCATTCTATCCTTAAAATTACTATTTCTTAAACTGTCATGAACTCATGTATTTGTTTTCTCAATGTGGAGAAACTGGCACACTTTTTTTTGGATCATCCCCCTGTATGATGATCCACAAAATTCACCAGACATAGGCTTACTTCATTTGTTCTCCCCATCCTTTATATTAAGACGACTTTACCCTTGCCTCACCCTAGTTCCATACTTGATAAATACAATTTTAAAATAAAATAAATATTTGTAACATCCATGACAAACCAAAGGATGATATCCATCATGTATAAAATTCTTATAAATCTAAAAGAAAATTAAAAAGCAGTACAAAAAATGTATAGTCACTCTTATTCAGTCATGGTCACATGAAAAACTCATATGTTTAAAGTTTTGAAAGTTTATGATAATACACCCCCTCGGAAAATTGTATTAATTTGAAATTTTATTAATAGTTTCTGAAAATTCTTAATTCCCAACATCATTGCAAAGAATTTTCTTAGTCTTAAATCTTTGTTCATTGATAGATGGAAAAAATTCTGCTGTTTTAAGTCATGTTTTAGTCAGCTTTTTTGCTGCTATGACTAAAAGACCTGAACAGAACAAATGTAGAAGAGGAAAAGATTTTTGGGGGGCTCACAGTTTCAGAGGTCTCGATCCATAGATAGGCAGCTGTATTCCTCAAGGCTCAAGGTAAGAAGAACATCATGATGGAAAACTGGCAGAGAAAAGTGGCTCACATGATGATCAGTAAGCAAAAAGAAGGACTATACTCTCTAGATACAAAATATATAACCTGAAGGCAGCCCCAGTGACTGTCCTCCTCCACCTTCACCTTACTCACCTTCAGTTACCACTCAGTTATGCTGGCCAGGGGATTAATTCACTGGTTGGGTTAAAGCTCTTATAACCCAATCATTTCTCCTCTGAACCTTCTTGAATTGTCTCACATACGAGATTTTGGGGGACATCTCACGTCCAAACCATAGCACATTACATATCTTGAGTTACTATATGAATTGATTTTCTTTAATGTTTATAAGCCAAATGCTTTTCTCCTTTTGAGAGCTGATTTTTAATTTTCATAGCTCATGAGCCTGTAGGAAACAGACTGGAGTTTTGGGGACAAGATAGTTTGGAGAAAAGGTGAACAAACCTCGGGTGTGAGCCTGAAGCACTGTCCACCAGAATTCTTGCCAGAGTGTTATCCTGAGACAGTGCTCTCTTCTCCAACTGTATGCTTTCCCCCTTCATCCAGCATCCTGAGGGTTCATTCCAACATGTACTTTTCCAAACACATGGACATATATTCTTCAGCTTTTTCAGCATAACTCTCTTCTTCAGGAGACTAGCAGCTTCCAGTTGGCTGGCTGTGCATCAGTTTGACTTCTGCTGCCAGACTCTAAGAACTGACTCTGGTTGTCTAAAGGGGAATTTGATCTAAATCCTGATTAAAAAAAAAAAAAACCCAGCTCCTATAAGTAACTGGCTCATGTGAGGCCTTTGTATGATCTTAAAACAAGGAGAAATCCCTATTTTCTAATAGGAGGAATGGATCACTCCTTATAGATCTAAGGGTTTGGGGAACTCTGAGAACTCATGGTTCTGAAGTGACTCTACTCAAATTTCCTCACTCCAAGTCTCAAGGTCCCACTCCTTCTCTATTAATTCCCTTAACTTGATATAGAACATCTGCTGGAAGTAAGAATTCAACCTTCTTTCAAGACTTTCTACTATAATGATTTACCCCTTCATTCTGTATTCTAGCTGCAGGAGATTAAGCATTTTCTGGAATGCTCAAAAGGAGACAATCTGGCCTTTAAGCTTTTTCCTTGAATGGGTGGATAATATCTCTATGACTGTCACTATATTATATTTCTTTAATAATTCAATGATGCCAAGGAAAGCCAACCCATTCCATAGCTATTATATTTACCATTTCCCTTATACTCCTAAAAGGCCTGAAATAATACATCACCTGGTGTGTCCCCTTCTACCTGTATGTCATCTTAGTTCTTTCCTGTTGAAAGATTTAACAATTGCACTTCATTTGCTTGCCAAGGATTATCAGTATTCCACTTGCCACCAGTAATGGAGTCCTCCCTGCCAAACTACCAGTGAGTGATGCATCCATGAGATTCCATTTTCAGGACTGCTTCCAGGTACTATTCCACTGGTTTGCATTCATTTCCTGGAAACAGAGATGGAGGGTTGCATACCGGTTGGCAGGACAGTGGTCTTATGAGATATACCCATAAGAAAACGAAGACTAGCATGCTGGGAAGGCAGAAGGATGAGCTAACTGGCAATACAGTTTTAACTGAAACCTCAGACAATCTTATGAGAATTTCTAGTGCCAAGATGGCTCTTCAGAGTTTTCTTGAGACAAGAGTTTTGGGCTTTTAAATTGCCCAGACATTGGCTCTGGGCCACCTCATGGGAGAGAGACTAAGTTTGGCTGAGACAATTTCTTTGTACAATACAACTGTAAGCCTTCAAAAGATAAAATCTGAGCAGCTGAGGAATAACCCCAAACAGGGGATATAAGTGGAGAATCACAGAATGCTCCTCTTCTCTCTTGTTTATTTGCCACTCAATTATATAATAATGTGTGAGTCTTTATTTCAAGGTCTATTTTTTTAAGAAAACAGGTTAAGGTATGGAGCAAAAGGGTGCATTATGCAAGCTGACAATTTTCTCTTCAAATGGTATCTTCTACACAAAATTCAATGATCCTGGCACTGAGACTGAAAATATATTTTTCCAGATTTCCTTGCCAGCTTCATTTGGTGCTTAGCCTCATTGTATCCCCTCCGAAATATTGGCAGTATCCTGGACACAATCCCTCCCCAGAGCCTACCCTTAAACTTCTTGGTTCAATGTCCCCGATTTTCTTTTTAGTCTCCCCAGCCTTAAGAGATGGTAGATGGTTCTTGCAATTATCTAGGTTATCTCTGAGTTTCCCTTCTCTTTTTTTCAGCTTTTCAATTCTTCTTCCCATATTCCATTTCCTCCATCAAAACACCTACTGTGGTTTCTGTTTTCTTGACGACTTCTCCTGAAACAGGCATTTGCTAAAAGACAAGGTTGCAGTGTGCCTTGTGCTGCAGAACAACCACAGTTGGGAAGAACTCCTTTGATGAGTTAGTGTACGAACAGACAAAAGATGAGAAAACAGTTTGTTGCCCTAAACTCTATCTACAAATTTTCAGTAGCACCATTTGTGCGATCCTATCACTTCTTCTGGCAGTGGAGTTGTAAGAGGAGCAAAGGCAAACATTTCAGTTGATTAAAGGTTTGCTGACTAGATGGGTGTTAGAAGGCCAAGGTTATCAAGGATGTTTTCAGTAAAGAGTTTAAGTCAGAAATCTCCTTGAATAAGGTCCAGGACACAATAAAAAATTTTCCCAGAGATATTTAAGTACATTAAGTATATAAATAGAACTTGATAACAAAGCCATTTGATATTAATGCTTGGAAGTGATAAGACTACATGGTTCTTTCATATTTGTCTCAAGTTTCAATGATGTAATGCTAAGTATTATCATATGATCAAATATTTCATCGCATCTTTGCTAAGCAAAACTAGTTCATGGCTTTTGAGTCATCATTTGGATTCTGTTTAGGTTACATTTAGTTAATAAAGAAATAAATAGCTGAACTCTGTTTTGCCTTTTATAGCTCATTCTGTTTGCCAAAGACTCAAAGCTCAGGAAGGGTCACTTCAGCACAAACTGTTGCAAATTTCCAGAATAAGTGCTGATTCTGTAATCTCTTGTTGTGTAATAAGACTCTAGAGAACTACCTTGTCAGAGCGGAGACTGTCTCCCTGAGCAAAATTTGCTATTTGCTGTTGCAAAATATGACTGAAGACAATTCATCATCTTAGGGTACATAATTAAGAAATTATTTAAAATGATCTTTCTGGACAAGTTGATAGACCCATACAGTTACTCTTACCTATGTCTCAGTTCCTTTAGGAAATGTGGGTTACCTTCACATGTAGAAAATTATCTCTTTAGGACACAGCCCATTTTTCCCTTCCGTAATACAAAAAGTAATCATTCAAAGCTGCTATCCACTCCATCCCAGCTAAGCTAGTTCCTCTGAACTCCTTCACCACTTATGCCTCAGATGGAAACAGAGATTTTTCTAAGAGTTATTCATACTACTTGTCTAATTAACTTCAATATAGGCGGGAAATAGTCTTGTCTTTTATTGTCCTGAGAAAGCATGCCTGTTTGTTGGCAATAGAAACAATACTTTTAATCATTTAGAGACATTCTTCTTTTCCTGTGGCACTTCTGCTTGAAATAAAACAAACTGCATTCAAATTAAACCAAAAGAGAAAAACTGTGTCTTGGGTTGAGTTATTTCATATCCCCTGAATACCTCTCCCAATCCCAGAGTGTTGCATCAGTGTTTTTTGGAACTTAGAATGTTAAGGACAAAAAAGTGACAGGGGACATGGGGCCCTGGGGAGTGGTACCAGAGAATGGCAAATCTTCTTGTCATCAAACCATGAGCAACTTGAGGGATAGTATATCACATCCTGTAAAAAAGATTTTCCAGGTGAATGTTGCAGGGAACTGGGTTTATAAAGGAACTTGCACTTGGATAGATGATTAACCCAGGTATTTGTTTTATCCATTATTGTGTAACAACTCACCCTAAAACATGGTGATCTAAAACAATAGTCACCTAGATGTTTGGGATTCTGCAATCTGAAGCTGAACACACCTGTGTGGTTTTTGTTCTTTCCATGTATGGATTTTTGGGCTCCCATGCATCTGTAGTTGTCTGGGGGATTTCCTGAGACTAGAACATTCAACATGGATTTATTCACACCTCTGGGGCTTCTTTCATCAGCAAATCTCTGTAGATTATAACTATTAAAGCTTCTTATAATTGCATGTTTTCTTCTTTCCCTTTTCTAATTTCATTTAGGTGAACTCTTTCAGCTGGGGTTTTTTCCTCTTCCATGTGCTCTTGAAACCCTACAGGAGTTGCCCTCCAACACCCTACATCAGAGCTGCTTGATAATTGCTTCTGAAATCTGTATGCTTGCCTCCCTATATGACTATTGTTTCAACCCAGCCCCACTAAACATACAGAGCAGGGGTCCGTGGCTTGAGAGCAGTTTTCTTATTCATGACTCTATTCCCAGAGTTTGGCACAGTGCCTACAGCAGTTATTACATTTATCATTTCCTTTATACTCCTAAAGTTCCAGGATAAGTGGTCAACATGTACCTGTTGAGGAAGTATGACTCAATAGCAAAATTATGAATTGAAAGTAAAAATAAAAAATGCATTCCACCCCAACGGATTTTCCACAAATAAATAACAGAAGTCTTTCAAAGGGATGTGAAGTCTGTGGTTCAAATGATGAGTCATTGCAATGAGATAATGGCAGTATTTGATAATATCCATTGCTTCATAAGCATATTTGGTTGAAGTAGGTTTTCTCAAGAAAAACAGAAAAAGGCAAAATAAGTCACTTAATAAAGAGAGATGAACCAATGAACCAATAATAATATTAGGGTACAATTTTTCACCATTTCTGAGTACATGAAAATGAAATCATTTTATATCAAAGAGGTTTTTTTCCCTCCTTTAAGTTTATTTTAACTATTCATGTGATCACAAACCAGTCTCTAGTTCTTTTTCTTTCTTTTTTTTTTTTGGTACCAGGGATTGAACTCGGGGTACTTGACCACTGAGCCACATCTCCAGCCCTATTTTGTGTTTTATTTAGAGACAGGGTCTCACTGAATTGCTCAGCAGCTCGCTATTGCTGAGGATGACTTTGAACAGACTAATAACAACTATAACATTGGATCCATAATAAATAAAAAGGCACCCAGCAAAGTAAAGCCTGATGGCTTCAATCCTGTATTTTATACAATATTTAAAGAACAAGAATGCCAATTTTTAAATTATTCCAATAAATTGAAAATGAAGGAACTCTGGAAAACTCGGCCTACAAGACCAGCATTACTCTGATACCAAAACCAGACAAAGACACACCAAATAAAGAAAATTTCAGATCAATATCCCTGATGAATACAGATATAAAAATTCTCAAAAAAAACACTAACAAACCAAATCCAACAGCCCACAACTAAGATTATATACCACAATCAAGTAGGATTTATCCCAGGTTGCAAGGATGGATCAACATATGCAAATCAATAACATAACAGCACATCAACAGACTGAGGACAAAAACCATTTGATCATCTCAATAAAGGCAGAAAATGTGTTTGATAAAAATTTAACATAGCTTCCTCTTACAAACTTTCAATAAATTATATATAAAAGAAATATACCTCACCACAATAAGGGCCATATATGACAAACCCATACCAACATGATGCTAAATGGAGAAAAACTTCAAGTGTTTCCTCTAAGATCTAGAACAAAACAAGGATGCTCACTTTCACCACTACTATTTAACATAGGACTGGAAGTCTTAGAGCAATTTGACAAGTAAAAGCAATGAAGAGCATTCAAATTAGAAAGGGGCAAATCAAATTAACCCTGCTTGAAGATGGCTTTATATGTAGAAAACCCTAAAAAGGTATCAGAAAACTATTGGAACTGCTAATGAAATTCATTAGGGTTGCAGGACACAAAATCAATATACAAAAAACTATAATTTCCATGTATCAATAGTAAACTACCTTAAAAAAATTGAAAAACTATTCCCCATATCAAAAAATCTAGGCACAAATTTAACCAATGAAGTAAAAGATCTCTAGAATTAAAACTATGTAACACTGATGAAACAAATTACAAAAGATGGAAAAAGCAAGAAGACATCCATGCTGATAGACTAGAAGAATTAAAACTGCTAAAATATACACACTACTCAAGGCAACCTCCGGATTCAGTGAAAGCTCCATCAAAATATCACTGACATTCTTCACAAAATTGCTGGCATCAGAACAGCACATAGACCAATGGAACAGAATAGAAAATCCTGAAAGTAATCCACATATTTACAGCTGACTAATTTTCAACAAAGATACAAAGAACGCACATTGGAAAAAGCAGTTTCTTCAATAAATGGTGCTGTGAAAACTGGACATACATATGCAAGAAAATAAAACTAGATCCCTACCTCTCAAACCATACACAAAAATCAATGCAAAATGGATTAAAGACCTAAATGTAAGATATGAACTATGGAACTACTAAAAGAAAACATGTGGGAGACACTTGAAGACATTGGTACAATCAAAGATTTCTTGGCTAAAGCCCCAAATGCATAGACAACAAAAGCAAAACTAGACAAATGAATGTATGTTAAACTAAGAAGCTTCTGCACAGCAAAGGTAATATTCCACAGAGTGAAAAATAAAACTCTAGAATGGGAAAAATATTTTTAATCTATTCATCTGACAAAAGGCTAACATCCAGCATAGAGTTCAACTCAAACAACTCAATAGGCAAAATAAAACTAATTAAATAAAACGGGCAAATGATCTGAATAAACATGTCTTAAAAAAGGATATATAAATGGCTGACAAGTATGTGAAAAATACTCAGCATCATAATCACCAGGAAAATGAAAATCAAAACCATAAGGAGAAATCATCTCCCCCAAATTAGAATGGCTCTTATCAAAATGACAAAAAAAAATTTAAAAAAACGTTGGCAAAAATGTGGAGAAAGGGGAATTCTTGTATACTCTTTGTGGTAATGTAAATTAGAACAGCCATTAGGAACAACAGTATGACAATTCCTTTAAAAACTAAAAATAGATCTGCCATATGATCCAACAGTCCCACTACTGGGGATACATCCAAAAAAAATAAAATCATTATATCAGAGAGATCTGCATTTTCATGTTTGTTGCAACACTGTTCATAACAGCCAAAATATAAAATCAACTGAGACATCCATTGGCAGACAAACGGATTTTTTTGATGTACATGATGGAATATTATTCAGTTATAAAAAAGGATAAATCTTGTCATTTGTAGCAACATGGATGGAACTGGAGAACATTATGTTAAGTAAAATAAGCCAGGCACAGAAAGACAGACACTACATGTCCCCACTTATATGTGGAAACTAAAACAGTTGCTCACATAGAAATATAGAGGGGAACAGAAGTCATTAGCGGTTAGGAAGTAGAGAGGGAGGAGGAATAGAAAAAGGGTGGATAATGGGTACTGAAGTGCATTGTTCTAATGTTCTTTATCATAGCAGAGTACTATAGTCTACAACAATTAATTACACATTTCAAAATGATTAGAGAAGAGTTTGAAGATTCCTAATACATAAAAATAATATTTGAGGAGACTGAAATGCTAATTACCCTGCTTTGATCATTATACACTTTGGGCTTGTATCAAATTATAATACTGTACCTTGTAAGTGCAAATATTATATGTTAATTAAAAATTAAAAATTTCAAAAGGTAATTACATATATGTGTATATATATATGATTTTATTTTGATTTTGCTCTGGATTTATCATAGTGTTTTTATTCTCTACTTAATATCATTCTAGCTAGAGAAAAATTAAAATTTTAAATTATTAGCAATGCCAAATATTTCATGGGGAGCATTAACAAAAATGATTTTGATTTACCAGCTGAAAACCTCATCAGGATCCCCTGAAAGCAGAAACCTGACTTGCAAAGCCTATTACCTATTCATTTGAATCGTTCACTTTTTCATGACCAAGATTTATCAAGTCATTATTAATTATAAAAGTTACCCTTTCAGTTAGAGTCCTCTTGTATAAAATGAAGTAATCAGAGATCTCAAAAGTCAAATTATTATTAATTGTATTGTCTTTTCCCAGAGTAATTTTAAAAATAGATATGTGCTTTAAATACATTTTGTCATATCTTTGAAGCAAAGTGTTAACAGATAATGTACAGAAAGTTCACATCATATAATTTAATTGGCAAAATTAGTAATGGTTGTCAAGTCATTCAGCTAAGTCAGATTTATTTCCTCACAGAGAAAAACCTAAATTTTGGTCAACATAAGCATATTAATATGAGTTTCATTTACTATAAAACTACAGAGAAATGAGTTTACAGAAAACATTCACTGATGTATCTCATGCACATAGAATATGCCTGACATGGGCTGGGATTGTAGCTCAGCGGTAGAGCGCTTGCCTTGCATGCGTGAGGCCCTGGGTTCGATCCTCAGCACCACATACAAAACAATAAAATAAAGACATTGTGTCCATCTACAACTAAAAAAAAAAAATTTAAAAATTTTAAAAAAAGAATATGCCTGACATTTAATAGCAGTCAAAAGTATTTGTTCACGGAAAGAAGGTGTGTCTTTAGATAGTCAACATATTAATTCTGTGGTATCAGTTGCCAGCAGTGATATCCTGATCCTTTAGGTTTATAGATTATTTACATTTGAGAAATAATAGGTTAATAGAAACAACAAAATTAGTTCTTTAAAATTTGTACCAATCTATCTACAAGACCATACCAAACTATAGTCCTTTCAGCAATGAACTAAGTTATAGTTTTCCCATATTCTTATCAAAATTTATTACTTCATTCACTTTAATTTTTTTGTGTCTCTGATAAAAGACATGTTATCTCCTGTCTTAAATTTGTTTTTCATTACTGATTACTAATGTTCATCATCTTTTTGTATCATTATTGTTTATAGTTTTTAGTAAATTATTTTTATATCATATTGTTTCTTAATGTCTAAAGAAATAATATTGATACTAAGGTTTTATGTAGTTCTGCACTACAAATATTATTCTGTTTCTCTGCTTTGCCTTTTTATTTTGTTTGTGTTTTGTGATACATACATTGTGAAATGCTATGGAACTACAGATGTCATTCCATTTCCCTTTCTTTTCTCTCTACATTCCCTGCCTCTTGGGTCTTGGGACTGATTCTTTGATTAGATGGAAAAGAGACAACTACTGTGTTAGAGTAAGTAATGTACCAAAAGTGTATTATAAGAGGGCTGGGATTGTGGCTCAGTGGTAGAGCGTTTGCCTCGCATGCGTGAGGCACTGGGTTCGATCCTCAGCACCACATAAAAATAAATCAATAAAGATATTGTGTCCACCTACAACTAAAAAATATTTTAAGAAAAAAGTGTATTATAAGAGACTGTCAATAGTACTGATTGTCTCATCTGTTTTTAGTCTGAGGACTTTGGTCACTTAAGATCCCCATCAGCAATGCAGAGAAACTGAAGCTCCTGAACTTACCTCCTGCTCCCAAACTACCTACCCTACTCCATGAAGAAAAAAATCAAGTGAAGCTAATTGGGAATTTGATGGTTGCAGGGAATGAAAGGAAAGTGAAAGAAGCAAAGCATATATGGCGAAAAAGAACAGAGAGTTATTTCAGACACCGGGATGTTCTTGCCATTCTAGGAGGAGAAATGTAGACGCTGATCTAGTGTTGGCTTTTCATTGTAAGATTAAGCATGCTTGTAAAAAGCTAAAGCTAACCACTTAGACTTAAGACACACAACCAAACCATCAGGAAAAGAAAAAAGAGAACTTAATCATATATAAAGAAGTAAAGGAAAGGAAATGGCAAGAAAACATACAGGACAGAAACCATGAAATATGATTTCAAATGCATATCTAAGGATATCAGTAACCATGGTAATATTCCTCCACTTAAATGTACATACAGATTGAGTATACCTTATACAAAATGTTTCAGGTTTCAGTTTTTGAAAGATTTTCATATTAATGTTAATATCAATGAGATATCTTGGGGATGGGACCCCATATTCACTATGTTCCATATTTGCCTCCTAAACATAGCCTGAAATGTAACTTTATATAAGATTTTTAAGTCTTATACATGGAACAAAGTTTTATGGTGAGGAATTTTCCATTTATATCATCATGACAGCACTCAAAATGTTACAAATTTTGCACATTTTGAATTTTGAAGTATTTGGATTAGAGATGCTCAATCTGTACTAAAGATTCTTACTCTGGGGAAACATTAGCGCCATCTATACTTTTTATTCAGAAATCCAAGTACAATGAATCAACACAAGAAGGTAAAAAAAAAGGAAAGTATTCAAAGTAAATGCTAATAAAAGGATAGCAGACACAGCGAAATTAACATGACATAAAATAGAATTGAGGAAAAATACAAAAAGGGGATAAAGATGGATGTTTTTATAGTAACTAAATGTAAATTCCACCAAAGCATTATTGTGGTCATGAATATTTATGCTTCTCACATTTTACCTTTGAAATCAAAATCTTAGAGAAATATCAGAAAAATTGACAATCCCACAACCACAGTGAGAAATTCTAATACAGCTATCTTTAAGAAATAATTGACAAAGATATAGAGAATTTGTAATGCACAATTAAATTGCTTAATCTATAAATTGTTATAGAACTTTGTGCTCAAAAAATAGAATACATGTTCTTTTCAAACACATGGAACATTCACAAATTTACCATGTATTAGGAAATAAAAGAAACAATGACAAATTTGCAAGGCAGAAGTCATACAGACCATTTTAATTGGTTGAAATCCAATAAAATTATATTGAAGTCCTATAAAACAAAATCCAATTAAAATTCAAAGTTAACATCAAAAGGTCAGCAACCCAAAAGCTAACAACAGAAGGCCAGTAGCTGTTACAAAGCCTCAACAGAAAAACCAAAGTCTTTGAAATAACTTTTGGATTAAAAAAGAGATGAAGTGTAAGAAGAAAAAAAAAGCCACAAAAGAAGTATCACAACAGCCCTATGTATCTAGGTATAGGATAGGTAAATGCAAGGTTCTTTTAAGAAGTATAAAAGAAGTAAAAGCAGGGCATAGGTACAGCTGCTGCATAGCCAACTGATATGCAGAAATAAAATGCACTTATTAGAAATAATTTTTTTATAAAAACTGAACAAACTTCAAACTGTAGAAGCTAAATAACCACAAAATAAACCAAAAGAAATAAGATTGGAATTAATTTTTAAAATAGTGAAATTAACAATAGAAAATACATTAGAATTATCCATACAATAGAAATTTGATTCTTTAAAAAATCAAGGACAGGAAATTTAATCAAGGAACAAAGACAACACACATACAAGACCCAGAAATGGAACACAATTACCAATAGATAGAAAATTATTTAACAACTTAAAAACACTAAATGTTTCCCAGCCTAATATCAATAAATTTGAAAATCTAGCCGAAATTAATTTAGACCTAAACAGGAAGTGCAGAAATGGGATGTTTTCTGGTTTTGTTTTGACAAAAACTAAAAGAACAGGTGCAATACTCCCAGTCTCCAAAGTGAGGTGCTCAATGACCTGTGCAGATCCTTCTGCAGAAGTTTCTCATTCTCAGCCTAATACCAAAGAGGAGCCACATGAAGGTTGAGATTGTTGGGAATGAGAATATCAGCTCACTGTCATTCTCTTCCTCTGCCCCTGTGTCTCTTGCAGTCTAGGACACACAGTGGTTTGCTGCCCAACTTACTCCAGACTCCAGTGGCAAAACTGTAAAGTACTTTCCTGCTAATAGCAGGTTCAATTGCATGATGCCTGGAGACAAGCTGGGAAACCTGAAGAGGAAAGTCATGATTTCATCATCTCAAAAAGGATTCTATCTATATTGGTCTTTCTAGAGGTCTTATTATAAAGTATGACATGCTGGATGCTTAAGACTATAGAAATCAATTCTCTCTGGAGATCCATAGTGAAGGTGTCAGTCTGGCCATGTTCTCTCTGAGTCTCTGGAGAGAATTCTTCCTTGGTTCTTCCTAGCTTCTGGTAATGGCTGGTAATGCATGCTGTGCATGTATAGGATAACAGCTATGGAAATATAGATAACTGTTTATTTCTTAGAGCTGCTGTCATAAAGTACTTGACACAAACTTTGGCAGTGTAAAACAACCAATGATTTTTCTACTGCTCTGGCAGGTAGAAGTGTCAAATCCAGGTATCAGCAGGGATGTGCTTCTTCTGAAGGCTCTGGGAGTGGGCCCTCCCCTGGCTCTTTCTAGCTTCTGGGAACACCGGCATTTCTTGGCTGGTAGTTACATCACTCCAGTCTGCTCCTGTTGTCACATGCTGTTCTCTCTGTGTATGTTTGTCTTTTCATCTTATAAGGACACCAGTCTTATTAGAGTAGGGTCAACATTAGTGACCTGGTCTTAAGTGAATTATATTTACAAAGGGCCAATTTTCAAAAAGGATCATATTCACAAGTGCCAGGAGTTAGGACTTTCTAACTCCTTTTGAAGGAACAGGATTCAACCTATAATACCACCCAAGAGTGTGACTATCAGGGCAGGGAACTTTAATGGAAACAGATTGGAGATATGCGTACATGGGGAGGACATGTGACCAGCTGAAGATGAGGCTCTACTCTAGTCCAGAGAGGTACCCTTGGATCCTCATAGCAATCTCTGACAAGTACACAAAGCACACTCAGGGCAAAGAGTTTGATTCAAACAATTTCTTCAACCAGAGAAAATTAGTACCAGACTTGTGCTGTATCTTGCAAGTGTAACAAAAGACAATATTTCTAAGAGTCAGTGTGAAAATATGGGGCTAGGGATGGGGAAGAATTAGATCTAGAGAATGTGCTTAGATGGAGCATGTCAAATGGTAATGTTGTTTTGAGTGTCAACTATGAATCTCACTTTGCAGTACTCTGGCATCATATGTTATTTGACTGAATTGGCTCAAGAAGATGTTAAAATCATATCAAGCTTTGTAATCCCAAAAGAAATGATCAACATATTCAAAGAATTAACTCAGTTCTTACATCCTTTTTAAAAGTAATAAAAGCAAATTATCTTTAACTGGAAAAAATGAACACAATGGTGAGTAATAATATATAAAGATATTGAGTGCCTTAAAATTCTTGATTGACTAAATGTGTAACCTCCCTAGTCTGTAGGCAGCATATTGTGACACTGAAGCATCAACTGAGATTATGCAGCCTTTGATTTCACAATCAGCGAGACATCCCCTCCATAGCTTCCAATAATCCATTCTGTTATTCAGTCAGCATTTTTGTCTCTCACGTAGCCCGAACAACTTCAAATCTTTTCCTAGTCTGTTTATAAAAACAAACATAACCCATGTTAAGATGGTTAGATAGGAAGATTAAAGGCTTCTAGCCTAAGAGGCTTTGACAACCAAGTTTTATGTCTACAAACAAACCATGAAAGTTTAGCATTTACTGATGTGCAAATGAATCAAGAGCAGAAAAAGGAAAAGAGTTTGATGTCCACTCTAGAGTTTCTACGTAAAAAACACATTTCTCAGTCATACCCTATACCTTCTTATTATAAAAAATCAGAAGTGGTTTCAATAAGTTAAAAACAGTGCATTCACACTCATGAAGTAGCCTTGAGAAACTCTGCCACTGTTCATTAACACTCTGTACTTCTTAGTTGCCTACAGGAATTCCGAAGTTCCATTCTAGTCCTTTGCTCCAGGTGGGCTCACATTGGCAGGCTGCAACCTTCTCAAAACAGGCGCGTGGCACCATGATGTTTCCTAGAAGTGCTCTCATTTCCTACTGGATGCATTTGCTTGTAACCCAGGACCCATCAATGATTCAGAGTACTGTGGTTTCGAAATGATGAATATGTAAGGGCTGTAACAGTGTGAGTCAGATGAAGGGGAAAATGTGTGAGGAAACAAAAACATCATAGGAAAATACACCACAGATCTGTAGACATGGTTAGTCAATGAATAAGAGAGTGTAGTAGGTGCACAATCCTAACCACTCACATTTTTTTCTCTTTTGGAAAATACAGATTACTAATCTCAGAGGACTGGAAAAATGAATCACAAGTGAAAATTACTGTGGATTTTATTTGACATTATTATTTTGGTAGATATTTGTTGAACTCCCAGCATGTGCCAAAAATTGTGCTAGGTGCACAGTTGTATAGACAATAGGTAGGTAGGTAGGTAGGTAAGTAGGTAGGTAGGTAGGTAGGGAAATAGATGGACACTCCTGACCCTCAAAGAACTCCAAATTCAGTAAAAACATCAGACAAGTACATTTTCTACTGACTAACATGATCAAATATTCAAGGCCAGAACATGGATTTTGAAACTCTCTCAGGGAATTTATGTGCCCACACTACTGAATTGGATTGGTCCTTGCTATATTTATAGCACATAGTGTCAATTTTTTTTCCCTGAAGCACACAATAATATTAAGTTTTTACGTCTCCTAGGGATAACTTGTTGGAAACTAGTAATATGAATTTAAAATACTCCCTCAATTTATTCTTCTCTAAGATGATGGAATATATGTTTGTATAAATATGTTGAAATGGATTCTACAATCATATATAACTAAAAATAACAACAAAAAAACCCTATTAGCTTTTCTTGTTTTATAAGTTGAAATGAATAAAATATTTCAGAAATCTAAGAAAATTATGGAATTTAAGGGGAAACCCACTTTTTCAATAGAAAAAACCCACTTATGAAAGTTTTATGGCATAGTTTAAAATGGTAAATTTTAAGGCAAATACATTTAATCCTTTATGAGTGTAAGATCCTAGATTGTTGACCAGTATGATGAATCACATCTCCCTCTCCAACACTAATACAGAAAACTATAGTTTCTCCCTAAGTTAGGGACCCACTGAACCTAAGATAACGTTGACCAAAAAGTATTTCTTTATTCAATATGAAGTATCCTACATCACAATGCTATAGTAGCACCATATCTTATTTATAGTAGATACTCAGTAAATACTAATTAAATCAAGTAATAGAAAACTAATACTGAGTTCATATGATTATAACAAGTGACATTTTGGATAGCATCAGGTTTGTAGTTTACCAGATTGAAGAAAAGTCAGGGGAGAGGTTCAAAGGTTTTCATTTCTTCATTAATTAATTCATTTATTTATTTGTTTGTTAACATATTAATTAATTCAACCCACTAAATAGAATGCCTATTCTATGCAAACTTCCATACTGTGCATTGTGAAAAGAAAAAAGACAAATCATACAGGGATCCTGTCCCCAAAAAGTTCATAAAGAGCACATCGGAGTTGGGCGCAGTGGCGCACGCCTGTAATCCCAGCACTTTGGGAGGCTGAGACAGGAGGATCGCGAGTTCAAAGCTAGCCTGAGCAACGGGGAGGCGCTAAGCAACTCAGTGCCCCTGAGTTCAATCCCTGGTACCAAAAAAAAAAAAAAAAAAAGTACACATCTGTAGCACTTATGTAAATACTTCAAATGCAAGACACATCTCAATGCCACAATAAAGGTATAAACCTGTGCTGGTCAATATGGTAGACACCAGCCACATGTGGGGATTGAGGACATGCAATGTTGCTTATCGAAATCCAGAGGGACAGTTAAGGGTAAGAATATACATTGGATTTTGAAAGTTTAATACCAAAAAATTATGCAAAATAACTCTAATAAATTTTTATTAATTACATGTTGAAATTATAATATTTGGGATAAATAAAATGTTTAAATGAAATATTAAAATTCAACAAAATATTTAATCCTCTTAATTGAATAAAATATTAAAATTACTCAGACCTGTTTCTTTTTAACATTTTTTTGTGTGATTTTTTTTTCTCAAAAGTTGAATTTTAATACATGTTATCAAACATAACAGAAAAAAACAAATTTTCAGAAGCTGTACACACTGTTCACTGAAAACATTTGTTGAGGCAAATAGAAAAAATATTGTTACAATCATAATTTTTCTAACTTTGCACAAAATTATAAGCAGATTACATTCTTCATATTAAACATCTTTATATGCACTTTCAATGAACAGTATATATATATAT